>PVJH01009167.1:0-80744 GCA_004026705.1 Nesogale talazaci | reverse complement strand
CCAACCCCACTCCCACTCCCAACTATCATGACCCCATTTTTACCTCACAAATTCTGCTAGACTGGAGTATGTGCATTGATCTAAATAAGAGTCTTTGACACATGGAAGATTCACCCCGCAGAAATAGTAATGGAATAGCAAATCATGGGGGGTGGGCAGAAGGACGAGAAAGGGAGGACTGATAACAAAGATGGATGTCCCCTGAGGGGGACAAATAATAGAAACATGGATAAAGGGGTACAGCAGATGGTGTAAGATATGAAATAATAAATATAATAATAATAAAATATAATTTATCGAGGGTTCACGAGGGTAGGAGGGTGGGGGAAGGAGGGAAGAAATTATTTCATAATAATGGATCAAGTAGAAAGGTAATATTTTGAAATTGTTGGTGGTACCATATGTACAAGTTTGCTTGATATTATTGATTTATGGATTGCTATCATATCTGAAAGAGCCCCCAATGAAGTGGTGCTTTTCTAATTCAAATAAATAAAAGAGAGCATTGCTTCCCCAGTTCTTCTTATCACTCCTCCCTCTCCTGCTCCAAAAAGTCACCAGGGATATCATTTATAACCCTTAAAATGAGGGTGAAAAGAACTATTTCAAAGGGAATAGTCTTCTCAGGGCCTCATAATCATGAAGTTGTTTAATTTAAGGATTAAAATGTCCCCAAACCCAGCAGTAACAACTTTACACTGATTCATCATCGCCATTTGGAGCCCTGTCCTCTTTCAACCTCATCCGTCATGATAAAGATAAAGACTTCCCAGTCCATTGACCAACAGAGATAAGTGTTTAAGTGGCCTAATTAAGCCTAAAGTGGCAAATCAGCCTTACAAGAAAGCTAATGCTTTTCCACAACATATCAATGATCCAACTGTTCCTTTGTCTTCGTAATGATTGGGTTAACAAGGCAGGCAGCACCTTAAAATCAAGTTTGTGTATGTCTTGATTCACTGAAGTTGTCTGAAGTAGAAAACCTTTTCCCGGTCAGGAGACAGAAAAAAATTCTTAGCAACTTGCATCCTTGATGAAACAGAATGTGTATGATCATTATTGCCAAAGGTCTGTTTTCAATTGAGGTGATCATCTTGGGTTAGGATGAGCAGATGGGGATGAACCATGCTGTAAAAATCTCTGGGAAAAAAACAATTAAAGAAGATCTACCAGGGATTCTGACCAACATTCGAAATAATCTCCCCCTCTTGGGAAGGTCCTCTTTGGCCAGCTGGGAGTGAGTAGAGCAAACACAGTGGGAAGGAGGAGGGAGGAGGGGAACCATCTCTGAGGAGAGAAAAGGGAATCAAACCTGGTTTTCCATAGGGAGGCAGAAAGGAATTGCTAAAAATAATCAAAACTCACCCAAATTTTAACATGCCAGTAAGGCTAATGCTGAGCAGTTGTTCTATACAAAATCACTGATAAGGAACCACTCATTATAAAGAAACAATTTTGGTTCCAAAAGAAAGCAAATGACTTAAAGAAATTAAATACAATGAGGTTTTTAAATAGGAGAGGGAAATATTGAGTGCCACAACCCTCCCTTACAGAGATCATATTAGGTTGTTTTTGGCCCTAACTGCTAAGTATTTGATCCTTCAACAGCAAGAGGCTTTTTGAGATTTAAACCAGATATTAATGGTTTGACAATGACCTTTTTACATTGCTGTAGAGAAGCTTTTGGCAGATTTTCCAAGTTCACAGTTCAGTCAGTCTTTTGATGGTTAATCAGGGTGTGCATAAGGAAAACCTTAAAATTCAAGGTAAGTGCCATTCTGTGATGCTGACCTTTCCAATAGGCTCACTGAAGACAAAATGGATGCATAAGCAAATGTGGTGAAAAAAGCCGATGGTGCCCGTCTATCAAAATATATGGTGTCTGGAATCTTACAAATTTGAAGATAAACAAGCAGCCATCTATCTGGGAAGCAAGAAAGCCCAAAAAGAAGGAACAGATATCAGGCATCAGAAGACCCCAAACAATCCTATCAATGTGAATGAGGGGGGCCAGAGTGGAGACCCAAAGTCCATCTGTAAACAACTGGACATCCCATCACAGAAGGATCACAAGGAATGGACAAGTCAGCCAGGGTGCAGTATAGCATTGATGAAACATGCAACACTTCTCTAGTTCTTAAATGCTTCTCCACCATCACCTCCATCATGGCCCCAATTCTACCTTACAAATCTGGCTTGACCAGATCATGTACAGATATGACCTCTGAAAATATGGAATTCAGGATATATAAATCACTCAAGAATAATAATGGGAGTAGCAGTACTATGAGGGCAGGGAGAAGATGGTGGGAGAAAGGAAAATCTGATCACAATGGCTGACACATACCCCCTCACCCACCCAAGTTGATGACCAACAGAAACATAGGTGAAAGGAGACGGTAGACCATGTAAAATATGAAAATAATATTGATTTATAAATTATCAGGGTTCTGGGGGTGGGAGGATGGGGGAGGGAGAAGAAAATGAGAAGCTGACACTGAGGCCTCAAGCAGAAAGAAAATTTTGTGTAAAGGATGATGGCAACATATTTACCAATGTGCTTGACACTATGGAGGTATAGATTGTTGTAAGCACTGTAAAAGCCTCCAATAATATGACTTTTTTAAATCAAGGTAGGGTGTCTGTATTAATGTTCTTATTCAACAGAGCCAAGATCTCAGTTTTAAAGTTGGGGTAAAGATCTTCAACAAGATGGATTGACATCACAGATGCACCAATGGTCTGGAAGGCCAGCGGGGGGGGCGGTATCTGATTCTGTTGTTTTGTTCTGTGGCCCACGAAGAGCTTGTCCAAATTGAAGGTGCCAAACTGCGCACAAAAAGCAAAACAGGGGGATCAACAGAAGCATATTTGGAGGTCATAAATGTTGAAGAACTTGGAGAAAAATTGTTAAACCTTCAATTTTGCTCTCAGTATCTCCAACTCCCTTCTCTTCAGAATAGACCTTGGGAGAAATTCTTATGTAAAATGAAGAATTCTCCTGTTATATGACTAGATCTTCTCCCATTTTTTCCTGCTTTACACGTTTGGGTTTTCATGGGGCAAAGTTTGTATAAGGCAGGTTCCCGTGCTTAAGAAACCCCCTCTATGGGAGGGAGAAGTACTACAAGTAAAGGAAGCATGCATCACGCTATTTGGAAGCATTCTTTTGGGTGGTTTCCTTCCCCATTGGTTGTAGATCATATTCTCTCTTTTCTTGTAAAAGGTGGATGCATCCAGGAGTTATATTCTGTATTTGACTACCCAGCTGACCCTTAGAAGTACCATCCCCTAAATGATGAGGAAACTCAAAGATAGATTTGTCCTAGTTCTCCATCCTCAAAGATCCTCAAAACAGAGGCTTTCATGGATGGTCCATTCCTCTGTTGGCATTATTCATAATGACCTCAACAGGGAGAGGTTGTGATGAGCCAGCAGCCAACTCAACAAAGCAAACAAAAAATGACAACCACATGTCTACCATATTCTAGGCCCACCTCAATCCAGCATAGAGAAACAGAATTGTTAGCCAAGTGATCACTGCACTGGAAATGTATCTACAACACAAGACATCTCAGGCACAGACTCTTAAAAGTCAGTATCAGGCAATGAAATGCCAAGTTAAACAAGTTCCTGCTCGGTCTCCTATGTATCTCAGGAAAAGAGTTGAGTGTATTGATGACGTCTTCATGAAGAAGGTGAGATTTTGGAGTCATTTGAAAATATGAAAGGGAGATAAAGGGCCTTTCCCCAAAAGAAGACTAAGGAAAATCAGAGAGGTGAGGATCAACTCAGTGGACAGAGTGTGCCTTTGGGAGAGGACACGTGTTTGGATCAGTGGACGTGTCAGAGACCTGTGAGGCGACTCTCAGAGATGCACACCCTTGGGATAGCTCCTCCCCTTGAATGGGCATGGACTCCGTGGCTGGTCCCTAATCACTACTTGGAAAAGGTCATAAAACACGGCATAGCAATGGAAAACCCAAGAAGAATGGATATGCTTGCTTTGGGGTGTAGGGGAAGGCTGTGGAAAGAAAGCATCATGGACTGCTCAAAGGACCAACCCGTCTGTCTTAGAAGAAACATAGTCAGAGTGTTCCTTAGAGGAAAGCATGGTCAGACTACATCTCATACACTTTAGGTATGTTGTCAGGGGAGACCAGTCCCCAGGGAAGGACATCACACTCAGTAGAGGGGAAACAAAAGAGAGGAAGGCCCTCAAGGCCATGGACTGACACAGTGGCTACAACAATGGGTTCCAGCATAGGAACAATGGTGAAGGGGGTCACAGGGCATTTATGCCCCAGTCCCATGCACCCAGTCCACCATCTATAGCACATTCAATTCCTCGGACGGATTTCATGAGCATGGACCCCTTCTCACGTTTACTTTGTAATAAAGTAAGTTTGTTGCTTAGAAGCTAGGTGAAGTGGATAAGAGGTTCTGTGGGATATATGGGTGGTACTTTTAGGAGAAGTGGTGTGTGTAAGGAAAATGACTATTACAATAAGAACAATATATTTTCTCTTTCACGATGGAAATAATACAATATAATAAAGTCCCCATCAGGCTAATCATTCCTATGAAGTGGTACTACGTCAAGACCTCAGCACTGGTCTCTCCTGATAGTTTAGGCACTCGGTTGTGCCTGTGCTTAGGTCAGACCTTGGGAGGTAAAAACTATATTGTGCAGTCGATTTGTAACCACTAAACCTACCATCATGGCCACTCTGTTCTTGAGTCCATTAGCAAGAACAAGAGTGACTGGGGAAAAGAAGAGGGACTTCTACACAGAAGTCTCTCTTCTTTTCCCCAGTCACTTTAGGTGTCTATTCAGAAAGCTGTCCATAATACCTGTATCACAAATGTCCTTCTCACTAAGTGAATTCTTTCCCACATCTCAACCATTCAACCACCTATTGACCATGTCTCAGTGGAAACTTGCTCCTCTGACCATTTCTCCTTATCAGGATAAACAACCCAGCGTCCTGTTGAAGGTTCTTCCAACTAGGGAGATTTCAGCTCCTGACTGTCCTCCAGGAATGCCCCCAGCAAGGAACAGCTTTGCAGCAGCTGCAGTAACGCACATTTGGATGGTGTTTCCTGTTGGAGAATCACCTACAAGCCAGCCCCACAAACGTGTTCTACCCCTGAAGAGAGTTCATAGGCAACTCCACAGCAGGCTATAGCTGGAAGAAAGATTAGGCAACAGGAGGAGTGGCTACCAAGAGTCTTTGGACCCCTTCTACAGATAATTTGCATGTGCCTGCAGGACATGCTCTGTCCCCATCTCGTATATAACCTCCCTTTAATAATGGAAAATCGTGGCATGACAACTTTATGGTTTGGTGGGACTTCAATCACATTTGCAAAGAGGTGTTGCAATTTAGCAACACCTAAATTGATGATTGATGGGCTGCCTAGGGTCTTTAACCTAGCAAAGTCAATACCACCTCTATGCCCCGGATCTCATATTCTTGTCTTTCCAGCTTGATATTTCTGAATGAAAATATGAATGCTTTGTGTTGGTTCAAACATCATGTACAGAGAACTTGTAGAATGAGTCTTTCTACTCCACACCTGAGTTAAGCACCTGTGTCCCGTCAGACCATCTCAAATCTAGCCTGAAGGCACTATTCTGTTCTCCCTCGTTCAGACAGGCAATGTCTGATTGTCACTGCTGGTGACACATGGGAGAGGAGCACAGGGAAAAAGACAGGAAGAAGAACAATGACTGACCAAGACATAGAGGTTTTCCCAGAACATTAGAGAAAGCAGAGATGAAATAGTTTGAATTCCCAAAGAAACCTAGGGAGAGCTGATAAATATAGCTTGACTTCACAAAGGAACCTAAGCAGAGTTGATAAATATCTGTTGTGGAAAAGTCTTTCTCCCATAAATTTTGAAATCCATTCTCTTCAACCTGTTCCCAGTAGGAAGATATCACTGAGGCTACTTTCAGCAGATGGGAACACTTCCCCTGCCTCAACAATATACTGCAGCATCAATAGCTACTGTTGCTCGGGTGTCTAGTGAATGTTTTCTGTGCATTGATATCCCATGCAATTACACAGTGTATTTCCTCCAAGGAGCCCTTTAAATCTAAAGGGCAAATTTGCCTCTAAAAGGCAAATTCCTGGCTCACCTCATGAAGTTCAGATATTGAAGGCGTTGTTAGGATCTAAGCAGGAGTAGGTTTGTCCCTCTCTCCTAGAATAGCCACTTTGTATGCCCCTTGTCTTTGGCACCCGCTTTACTCCTGTTGTTTCTGTAGAAGCCAGCTTCCTGTGTGGAACCCTGGTCCAGCCTTGCCTTGACTGCATGAACATTTCTGACTCTAGACTGTGAGCCTCTCTGGCTAGGGCTGTGGGGCACCCATGTGCATGGAAGTCCAAGCGTGTTCACACCCATGATCAAATCAATGAAGATGTGTTCTGGTTGATAGATACCCTCCCTGCAGAGTATAAGTTTGCAGAAGAATCACTTGAAGAGGTTACTATAGTTTGTACTCTACCCCGCTTCCCCTTGCCACACCCTAACACACACACAAAGCCACCTGAAGCCCATGGGGAACCATTGGGTTAAACAATGTTTCAGTGCATTCTCTTCTGCTCCTCTGGCACCCTGCAGCATCAACAGCAGTCAATATGCCTTTGTGTCAGCTTCCTCATTGTCTTCCTCTCCCCAAGTCTCTGATGGGTGCTTCCTAGGACCGCTTCCCAAATACACTATGTGAAATGTTCTTGTCACAGGCTTTGCTCTTAGGGAAAGTCCATGCCCCCATTTGCCTTCAAAACTCCCATTGAACCTCAACAGGCCTTGTTCCATCAGAGAAATGTAGTTCTGAGCAGCAATAAATGGTGATAATAACCAATGACTTCATTTATCAGTTGACACCAATAGACCTCTTCGGAAATCAGCTATTTCATGGGAGTTGTTGTTGTTGCCTGGGTTCCGCAGTCAAAGAGTTGTTTTTGAAACATCTTACAGACATTTTCATGCTGTCAAGAGCTTAATAAAGCTTCTAAAATGTTTCCAAAGATTCCCTCACTGCCTTGGTGAGTAACATATAGCTAAAATATTATATGTTAGTAATGACCTATTAGGTGCCTACCAGCAGTCAATTCACCCTTCTTCCTGAAGACCCCTGTGTTTGTGCAGCATAGACAGCCTCGGGGCAGGAGTAATTGTGTTCTAATTCAATCGTGGCTACAGAACAGCAAACCAGTGCCTAAAGCTCATTTTCCCAGCCTTTCTTGCTCCCAATGGGGTGTGTGTGTGTATAGATGGAAGAGAGAGACAAAGTGCAAGTGAGATCCTAATTCCAACCAATAAGAAATAGGAGGAGAGTTCAGAGAGCTGCCCAGGAGCAATTTGTATTTCTGTCCACTGACAATGTCTTTGAAGGTAGGCATAGTACTTAAAGCAACGCAGGCAAGCACAAGCACAAACAGCCAAACTTCTGAGTGTGGCGGAAAATAAGCCAAGCTCTGTCTGGCTCTGAATGCTTTGTTGTACCAGATAAATGATGTTGTTATTGCTCCAATCACCACAAGTTAAGTTCCACTCTCTGCAGCCAGAATTACTCCTGGCTTGTATCTGATGAAAGATTCCGATCCAGGATACATAAAGAACTCCTACAAATCAATAATAATGAGACAAACTACCACATAAAAATAGGCAAAAGATCTAAGCCGGCACTTCACCGAAAAAGATAAACAAATGGTCAATGAACCAATGAAAAAGTACTCTCTCAAATGGAGAATCAGGGAAATGCACATTGAAACCCAATGAGAAGCCCCTACCTACCTACCAGAATGATGGCAATTGATAAGAACTAGTCACACACGTGTTGGCCAAAAGGTAGAGCAATTGAGACTCTCCCCCATCGCTGGTGGACATGTAAAAGGGAGTGTCCAGTCAAATGTTTCATTCCTGAATGATCTGGACCTTAGCAATCAGGTCAGGATTAGGTTGCTGTAGCTCTCCTCTGACTTGAATAATGAGACACAGTTGCACTCACGAACTCCCCGCAGGATTTTCTGTCCTGCAGAACGACTGCCCTTTACCTCCATATGTCATCACCATATACTCTCTCCTTGGTTATCAGGCTCTCACTCTGACCCGCATGTCAACTCTCTTCGCTATTGACCCAGAGGCCAAAGAAGCCCAAAGTGTCCCAAAGGCAATCATGGTTTGCAGTTCAATAGACTCAGCATTTTGTCTTCTGGTGGAAGCATTTCTCCTTTATAACCAAGAGTTCTAGACTAGCAATGCATAGCGCCACAAGCACAGGAAGCACACATTTTACTCATGGTCCCTGAGGAGAGGAACAACTCCCATTCCTACTCCTTGATTTCCAGACCCATGAATTCTGGCTGTGGGAGAAGCAATACCCTGAACTGGTTCCTGTTTCAGAGCACATACCATGTTTTCCTCATGAAGAGCCCTGCCCTAACCCTTCAAGGAACTGCCATCTAACTGGAGCAATAAAGGTCTTTAGATAGCTGTTACATTGTTCTATAGAGCTAGAAGCTTCTGGGTGAGAGAAAACAAGAAAAAAAAACATGGATTTATATGAGCATGTGCCTGTTGCCACACTTGATTTTACTATGAAGTGATTTCCTGATCCAATGTTGTGTGGGCAGTAATGATGGGGATAAAGCATTCTATAAGTTCACGGATGGTAGTTTGGGCAGAAGCTTTATCTACAAGGAAGACAAATCTATATTCTACTCTCATTCCTTTGATGGAAGTGGTCCGATGTAACTAACCTGGCACCAGGTCGCTGGCTGAATAGTCCTAGAAATGGGGCCTTACTGGGGACTCAGTGTTGGTTTCTGCTGCTGACAGATTGGTTATTCAGCAGAGGCTGTTGTTAATTTGGCTGTGGTGCAGGATAGCTTGTGCTGATAAGCCCATACATAACCTCTATTGCTGCCACTGTGGCCACCTTGTCCATGAGTGCACTGGGCAATGGCCAGATTGGCTGGGGAAAGAGGGTGATCAGTTTCCACTTGATTAGTAAATTCTTTCTCTGCCAAGGTCACCCTTTGGTTGGCATTCACACACGATACAAATGTCTTCGTTATTTGGCCCACGCAGGGAGGTCTATCCACATCTTTCTTATATCTCCTTGCCATCAATTTTCCAATGCCATTCCTTTCAGTTCCCTGACCATCCAGCCAAACTATTGGCCTCGGCCCATGAATCAATAGACAGTGGTACATCTGGCCATGTCTCCGTCCAAGAAAAATAAACAACCAGATGCACTGCTTGAAATTCTGCCCACAGGGAGGATCTCTCTTTACTATTGCACGCCAGGGAGTTTCTATAAAGGACTGCAGTCCTGCTGCTGTCCATGTCCACATGGGGCCAGCATTGAACACAGAGCCATGTGGAAGGCAGGGGCTACCTCTCCTTCCTTGCAAATTGTGAGTAACTCCCCATTGGGTCCCAGTTGCAGTTGGGGGACAGGAAATTGTGACAGCATGGGAGTGATGGGTATTTAGGCCATTTCTTCATAGAACTTGATGGTACCTTCAGACCCTGCTTGAGTTCATTGTAGACCCAGCTTCCATTGCATGTTGGAAACCACCATATGACTCTGTGAGTCAGACAACAACCAGCTCAGAAGAGACAGCTCAAGGTGCCTAGATGGCCCCACACTAAGCACTCAGTCTCTACTAAGGCCTACTAGCAAGCAGAGTTGTTTTTCAGAAAGAGAGTAGTTATTTGCAGAGAATGAAAGAGCTTCGTTTCAGGATCGTGAGGGGCTACACCATGAGTCACCACTCTTGCATCCTTCAAGTCCTCGATGGTTACAGCAAGCTCTGCAATGTCCCTAAGAATATACCGATGCATTTGAATTGTACTGTTTCCCTGGGCACAGACAGTCCTAATAGCTTCAAATTGACTTTCCTTCCCAGCATAGTCTCTGTCCCCCATGTCTGGGATCCCATGTGGGAGCCAGTTGCTGAGCATGTCGATTCTAATGCTGTATTCTGATTGAGAGAGCCACTTGACCCCTGTAAGATGGACCTGACCTAAGACTCCATTAATTACTGAACATGCTCCCACTCTCACTGGCAGGCCACTGTGACGTGGTGGGTCTCTTGAACCTGATGTCAGTTCAGAGTCAGTGTTCGGTAACCTTCCAAAAGTCTGATCATCTCCTTTCCCCAATGAACATTCACTCTCACAGAAGGTCCTGGATCACTTGGAAAAACTCTGGGAAGAAGATGAACAATATAATTTGGAGGCAGGGAATTGGGATCCATCCTGAAGGAGAGCTTGTCTCCATTTCAGTCAAAGAGTTCAAGTCTGGGAATTGATTGAGGGTCAGTCACTTCATTAGAATTTCATTCAATTGATTAGAATGGCATTCACTTAGAATTTTTGTACTTTAAAAAATTAAATATGCATATATATATACATATATTTGATTTTCCATCTATTTCTAGAGATACCATGACTAAGGCCCCAATGTCATCAGTGCATATAAGTCAGGCAGTTGTGGTCATTGATTTGACGCCCTGTTCTCTATTTTAGCAAACACACTCATATTGTCCTTGGCTATTAAGTGTTGCTACATGGACCCTACCACCATGAGGGTCTGATCATCCCAAACATAGCTAAGTGCCTGAATTCAGTAGGTCAGGTCCCACTGACAAATATGACTTGCATAAAATAGCATTTTCTGTGTATCCCCAAATGAATTCAAAGACAGATATTTCCACTTTTGTGATTTGAACCCCAAATTGAGTTACTTAGGCTAACAGACACAGTTATGTAAAGAGAGAGTAAAGATAATTTATATCAGGACCACCATAGTTAATCTAGGATTTGTGATACTTTAAAATCTCATAAAGCATTACTAAATTGCCATCTAATTGATTTATAAATAACCCACGTAAATATCTGCTGGTTTGGATGGATTTTTCTATTGGCCAAGAATAAATACTAGGATTTAGAGCTGCATTCTCTCTCTCTCTCTCTCTCTCTCTCTCTCTCTCTCTCTCTCTCTCTCTCTCATTTCTCCTTTTCTTTGGGGAAGCAAAGAGCTTAGAAAAATGGGCTTCAGAAGCCATGCCCCACTTACTAGCCATTCACTCCGGAAGCTTGCGTTTGCTACTCTATGTCAACAGGCCTGGAGGAATAGCCAAAGTGCCTTTTCTAGTCCTTTGCAATGCCAGGCGCTCAGACGGTGAGTCGGCCACCCTCTAATCTCTATGCTTCCTCGTCATGTCTCATTTCTCATGATTTTCCTCTTCAATTCGCCCTTCTCCCTTCAGCTCTCCCTCCCTCCTCTCTGTTGCCCTTGTCCTCTACCTGTCACTCCACCCCAGCCCCTGCTCCTCCCTGGCAGGAGTCCATGCTTTACTCGCCACCATGCTTTAGGCTCACCACCTCCAGACTCCAACACACAGGAATCCTACAGACGGTGACTTGCTGTAGACATCTTTACAAGATCAGCTAGCCTCATTTTTCTCCTGCAGAGTGGCTGGCAGGTTTGAACTGGAAAGGAGGAGCCATGGAGAGACCCCTTCCAGTGCACTGGATACACAAGACTCTGCTCACTGACCTGTGATTGTACTGGTGTCGTTGCACATGCTTCACGAATCAGAAAGAGACTTTATAGACTGGTATCGGACATATGGGCTAATATTGGACTTATAACCTGGGTTGGGATGCTTTCTCAATGTTCCACTGCTCTTGTGTATAAACCTTTCCCTTATATCCGTATTTGTGTTTACGAATTTGTTTCTCTAATCTATGTGGAGTAACACAGCCAGTTTGCTATTTTATTAATAGAACGGCAATTAATAAGGATAAAGAGTTAATAGAAAAAGAAGAGTTGAGGACTTTTCTCAAGCTGTTAAAAATTATGTGCAATCAGATGTCTTTCATTTCATACTAGCAGTTACATTCTTCATCTTTCTACCACTATGGCCAAACTGTCTTCCTATCCTGCCCAGTGAAAGAAAGATGAGGCCGCTGGACTCAGTCCTCTGATTGTCCTATCAAAATTGACCTGCTGGCAACACCTTTGCTCTTTTTTGGCTTTCATATACAAACACCAAAGATGTTTTCAAATATTCCATTGCTAACTTGATCCTGTTGTACAATAGGAACTTTCATAGAGGAAGGTGGACAGTTTGACACAAAGCAAATAGTGGAGAGGATCCACCTATCTCACCAAAGGAAAAATGCTTGCATCTATGAACTTCAATTAGTATTACATATCATAAATACTATCCCCAGGTCACTAAAACAGACAATAGCTACTAGACAAATAGGGGAGAGCCACGGTCCTGTTTTACTCTTCAATTGAGAGTCAAAAAAAATAACAGCATATGATAAATCTGACCTAACCTAACCTACACACTAATTAAATATCCTTATGGTGGTATCATTTGGTCTTTTTAATTTAGGAATTTGGTGGAACAATTGGGTCTTCATGTTCTGTCTTGTTTTTTAAATTACTCATGGACTTTGGAACTCTATTTTGGTCTTCTCTTCTGGGCATGATAGACAATGCATTAGCTAAGAAGTGAAGCACTGGTGCTGAGCTTGGGAGATGTAAGTCCAGGGCAGTGATGTGAAAGAAAAGCAAAGGGAAGCAAGAATGTCCAAGTGCAAGAATGTAAGAATTGGGCTGGGAAGACACTGTTGGTCAAGGCAAGTCACAGGTCTGCTCAGGTTCCAGAGGTGGAAAATAGACTTCTTGATGGACAGAATTCCAAGGATGCCACAAGCTATTGGACATGACTACTAGACCAAAGGCTGGCAGCTTGAATTCACTCAAAGACAATTTAGAAGAGGCGCCAAATGATGAACTTTCTTAAGATCAGAGCCACTGAAAATCCTGTGGAGTTCGGTTCTACTCTGACACCCATGAGACTGTCACAAATCCAACATGACACAAAGCTTGGGTGTGTGTGTGTGTGTGTGTGTGTGTGTGTGTGTGATTTATTTATTATGAGCTAGACAGGGATGTGGGTGTCTAACATTTCAGATTATCCCCTCTGCATTCAACAATCCAAATCACTTGTCTATCCCAGTGACAGTGACATAATCTATTGTCAACTTGAGCAAAGGGGTAGAGTCTAGCCTGTCAAGGAGGTCATAGCCAATGAGGCCTCTGTGTGGTTGCGGGCTTCTCCTGAGGATTCTGGGAACTCCTGTCTTCCTGCTTGTAGGTGGAACACAACACTCTCTCTGCTTCACATTCCTGCTCGTAAGCCAGATAGAGATATGCTGATGGAGACAGATATCTGGAACTGGAGGAGCCACGTGGAGACCCACGCCAGCACTGAGATGCTTCCACTGCCACTGGATCCACAAGACTTTCCACCCAATGACCTGTGATCTTTGTGCATTTGCCATCATTGCATGTGTTGCGTGAGTCTGAAGAGGAATCTATGGACTGATATCAAACATATGAGCTAATACAGGTCTTAGGGACTTAATCTGCATGGGGCTGGGATCTTCTCTTTGTAATCAATTAGTCTTTGATATAAAACTCTTTCTTACTCACATGTAAATATCTCTGGGTTTGTTTCTCGGTCAATCGGGATTAACACAACCCTCTATTCCACCCCCACCCCACCCGGCCTGATTGCTGATTGCTCTTCTTCCTCTTGTGAACTTCCACCCTTCCTTTCACCTTGTCTGTCCCTGAACACCTGTCACCCTTCCAGTTCATTACGCTATCTCCCCTCCCTTGCTCAGTCACCTAGATCTGTTTCCTTTAATATGCAAGTCGCCATATTGTTTTTGATCCTTTAGAATTGGTTTCATCCAATATCTGTCCTTTTGCAACTGGCCAATTTCACTCACCATAAGATCCTCCAGGTCCATTGGTGGCATGGGGGTTTTGATGGAAGGGGTTATCAAGTCACAGTTCAAGGGTGTAACAAGAATAGGACAAAATAAGAGTCCTTTTTGCAATCTGTCTACCACACCCGATCTGCCATATCTCCCCTTCCATGCTAAGTGACACGTCCACCCAGATTTTCCGGCACTTCTCTGGGTTTGCTGATCTTGCGTGTGGTATTCTCTTCACGTCTTCTCCTGTTGAATCTCAATCACTTCACTAATTATCTTGCCTTTTGCAACTGCTGCCATCTCTCTGAGGTCCTCCTTTTTCCCCCTGTATTCCCCAAGGATCCCTAAAACCAGGCTACTGCACAATAAACAGCTGAATGTTTGGAGATAATAGAATGGAGGACGTGATTAGTAACCAGTATAGAACTAAACACAATATAATACTGAAGATTAGACGTGACGATTCTTTAGAAGCTCCTTTGCAAAAAAAAAATACACTAATAATAAATACAAGAAAGGAGAAAATATTCTAAAATTAACTGTGGCTATGATTGTACAGTTCTTCTTTTAAATATCATTTTATTGGGGGCTCTTACAGCTCTTATAACAATCCATCATCAGTTGCATCAAGCACATTTATGTACAGCTTTTATTGGTGTGATGAACTATTGAATTGTCTGTTGGGTGGAAGAAGCACCAATAAACCATAAAAATAGAAGTAAAGGTCCCTTATTTCTGGTACATTTGTTTAGGCTGCCTTCTTGCTCCAGTTTCTCTTTCTTCAACTTCCAGGACAGAACCCTCAAATAAGCAAACTACATTATTAAACAGACCCCTGAAAAAATCAGAAAATGTTAAAGTCAAGGACTCAGGGACAACTATACTAGGCCAAGTCAAACACAATTGCTGCGGGGGTTTCCAGTTTATACATGCGCAGATATGTTCAGAACATAATTGTCTTTAAACCAAATATTTACCAGTAAATCAGTAATAGATCGGTAATCATGATTAGCTACAAACTATACTTGTCTCATCAGGGTGACTTTAAAAGAACAAAACCAAAAAAATTCATTAAGAACAGTGACTTCCAGAGGGGTCTACTGGGTCAGTAAAAGAGAGACAGAGAGATCCACTGAAGGTTATAGTGATTGTCTGGGGAAGGCTTCCAAAGAGTAATCTGGAAAGATTTTCTCAAAAGACAAAGGATGATCATGAAGATTTATAATTAAAAAGTTTTAAGACAATTGAAAACTACATTGTTGACAAAAATGTCAGGAGAGTTCTGTCAGGGACATTTTTTCCATCACAACACTCCTCTGCTCCTTCTTTAAGGGCAGCAAGAATTGTTGTAGGAAAATGACTCTGGGAAACCCTTCCCCATCCACCATCTTCCCCTTCTGGTTTCTTTTTGCTCCCCAAATTCAAAGACCCTGGAAAAGGAACACAGTGCAGACCCCTCAAGGATGCCAAGATGGCTGTTTCCATGTGGTGTAAGCAGAAGAGCAAAGAATACTTTGGAGAAGGGCTGGAGAGATGGAAAACCACCTTGCAGAAGCATGTAGACCAGTGGTTCTCAAACTGTGGATCATGACCTCTTTGGGGATTGAAGGACCCTTTCACAGAGGTCATCCAAGACCATCAGAAAACACAGAAGTATTTCACAATATATAATTACATATTGTTTTTTGATCATTCTCTATGCTTTAATTATTTCCTTTTGTAACAAGGAAAATGTATTCTGCATATCAGATACTTACATTACGATTCATATCAGTAGCAAAACTATAGTTATGAAGTAGCAATGAAAATAATTTTATGGTTGAGGGTCACCACAACATGAGGGACTATATTAAAGAGTCACAGGTTAGGAAGATCGAGAGTCACTGATGCAGAACTACTTGGAGCATATGGATATGTGGAAAAACAATAAGCACATTTTGATATCTTTGTTTAATACATGCTTTTGTGATATTATAGCAGTATTGTTGGGTTTACTCTCATATAACTATGATTTTGTAGCAATGTCTTTTGGCATACTCTCCTGTAACTAGCTCCATTTGTCAGGAGTTATCACAGACAAATAGGTATTAAATTGCCTTATATATTCAAGAGGATAAATTTAAGGTTTTATGAGAAAATCATATATTTAAATTCATTTGAAGAAAATATCTCTAAGTGGCAGAGTTGTCCAAATATATAAGGAATTAGCTTATGATGTAAGAGTGGGTGTCCTTCAGCTGAAAACAAGAAGAGAGAGTAGAAGAGATAGCACCTTCTCTGCAAAGGTTGACTACAATTTATTTCCCATATAATATTCTGAACAGTAATTACTTTACATAAGAATGCACCACTATCAAGTCAAGCAATAACACTAAGAAGTCATCTCATCTAAAACTCTAAGAAATTTTTGGAGCTGCCAGGTGAAGTGGTTTTCAAACAGGGATGCATAAAAATAAGCCATTCTATTTTTATTTCATTTTCTAAGATATAATAAAGAAATTAAATTTCCATATGCAGTCATGAAACTAGCTAAACTTCAGGTGTGAAATTACAAAGGAAAAAAATTGAGTTATTGCAGTAGATAATTAACATTTCTGCCATGTCAGGATTATATGATTTTTTTTCCTAGTTGGATTACATATTTGCTTTGGATAGAAGCAAGTTAAGGTTTTCTGAAGCAAATGTGTCAGAGAGAGATGAACAAGATGAATTGTTGGGGGACATGGTAATAATTACAGTAAGGACCCATGGGATCCAAGTTGAGAAAGGAAATAAATTAAATCACAAAGAAACTAAGAGATGGGAAAAGATGACAAGGTCCATGGGGCTAGAAAGTTATTGAAGTCCAGCAGCAGAAAGAGTAAAATGGGAAAGTAATAGGCAATTGTTGGAGAATGAACTGTGTGAAAACAGAAATCAAATATTAATAAAACAAGGTCCAGGGTACTGTCTGAGACTGGGTTCTCTAAAGAAAAGCTGATGATGTTTAGAAATAGGTAGGTAGAGAAATTTATATCAAGAAGATGGCTCTTTCAGTTGTAAAGTAGTCAAGTCTAAATTCTCTCAGGCCCCAAATCCATAGGTGAGTTGTTAAGCTGAGTTCTCCTGACTCACATAGCTCTGGGGGCTGATGAACTCAGAAAAACCACAGGCAAGTGACTGCAGACATGGGTGAATCCAAAATCAGCAGATAAGCTGGCAGATCACTGATGACTCCCAGGATCGCCAAGCTATGTGGCAGACCACAGGCTCAAGTCCAAGTCAAGACTAAAGTTGATGAGCCAAATGCAGAATATAGACTCAGCACAAAGCAAAGAAACTTTCCCATGGCACCCTTACATTGGTTGGAGGCCACACCTCTGAGGAAACTTACTTTTAATTGCATCAGGGCTGTGACATGAATTAAGAGTATTATATTGCACCCAAATCATACCCCATTATGGAGGCTTACAACTGATTGGCTTTAAATACGTCATGTTAGGTCAGGTCATTGGGGATTACAACCACTGAGAATTCTGGCCCAATGCCTCAACTATCCCAGCTATGATGCTAGAAATGGAAAATACGGTGACAAAAGACAAAATCATTGGCGGAAAGAGTACCAAGTAGCCAGCAGAAAAGGACCATTTATTTTGGTATTCAAAGAACACAAAATATCAACACAGGTAGGTTTGAAGATGATCGCAGTGCTAAGGGTTAAAATCATTAAGGAGGGAGGGATATGTAGGTGAAAAGAGAACCACAGAGCACCAGACCTGATGACTCATTGATTGGGGGTGGGGGCTGGGTTAGGTTTACAAAACCCGACAAAGTCATGTGAAGGCAGCAGTCAGAACAAGGGCTTTTACGCACCTTCCAGGCCCTTAGAATGATAAGTGTAGGAAGTGGAGCAGTCACCATTGGAGAGGACTCTGACAGAAGGAGTACCCTTAGCAAAGTGCTCAACCTTCCAGCAAGAAGGTACAGGAAATGCTGTGAGAGGAGATGGTGTTCAAGACTGGGGTGGTCGTATTACTTTGGGAAGCAAAGGAGGATCTGAAGAATAATTCTATGCACAATAATCATTACACCAGATATAAGTTGGGTCTGTTGCAGGCCTTCTCAGATACCATCCTACTGACACAAGACCCATGATGGCCGTGTGCTGCAGAGACACTGGGTGGCCCCTGGTACTGCTGCTATCTCTTGTCTTAGATCTGGAGTGGCTCCCCCCACTTCCTGTGCTGCCAGAATGAAGCTCCCACCAAGTCCACTCCAAGGACTCATGAATAACATCTCACCGTCAGATACAGGGGGATCTGACTTCCTGAGTCTGTCATGTACACTCCAGCTCCAAGGGAGACAGGGCAATAGCCAGTCTTTTCAGCTTGTTCTTCTGACACTGTTAGCAGAGAGGTCATTCCACCTTCTACCAAGAGCCAAACATAGAAAGGGGAGGGCTGTTCAAACACTACACAACCCAAAACCAGGAACATCACACATATTCTACAGAGCCCCCATCTCCTCCTTCTTGAACACCAATCAGCAGTCTCTGTGCCTTTTATTTCATCTTGTTAGGAGTTCAATTTGAGACTATTTGCTTAATGATGTAGATTTGATCAAAGTGCATTAACAACTAATACTGTAATAATTTCACATTGGGCAAGGGAACGGAGAGCAATAAATCCACTTTCTGAAAATGCCATTTTACACAAATAAAATCTATTTGAAATTGATTAACCCATAACCACTGACATTTTCTAATAAAACGGGAATGATTCAAATTATCCTTTACTCATGTTATAGAAGGCTTGAAGTTTTCATGAGTTTTCCCATAAAGCATTTATAGTTTCATGCCTCAATGTCTGTGTATGAACAGTGTAGCTCTATCTTCTCAGGGCTCCGGGCACACTCTCTAATCAATACTGGTTGATTAGGTGCCTCTGTTCCCTTTGAGTACAACGACATGTGAGAATAGTTTTTTCTGAAACACCAAATACACCGGATCATTTCAAGGCTACATCTCTGAGTGTATTTGGTAAAACACTTGACATGCAAAATTCCTTTCAACTGATAGCAAAATAACTGACAGCAGTCATCAGGTCTGTGCTCAGCACTGCATGGGTTGGTCCAGTCACTTCACACGGCATCCCTACAGAAAAGCACAGGTTTTAAGCATGACTTTAGAGATGAGAAGACCAAAGCTCACAGAGCTTAATCTCTTGTATGAAGTTATAGTGTTGGTCCTTGTTAGGGTCTACATTTCAATTGAGGCTGGTGTCGGGACAGTCTTTTGGCTCTTCACCTTGCAACACACACACACACACACAAACACACACACACAGACACTCCATAACCCTAAAGTCCCAACCGTGACAAGAGCTGCTTCAATTTTACCTCCACCCTCTCTTGTCAGAGCGCCAACTTTCATGAGCTCTTTTTTCCTTCACTCTCCATTTCTCTCACTACATGCCCAACCCAGTTCCCCCAGCACTATCCTGCTCATTCAGTAGCTCTGCTGCTTCCAGAAGAAGCACACCACGGTCTTTTCTGACAAATAGTCCTTGCTCCTTCAGGCCTGGGCAGTAGGAGAGAGAAGCACATGTACAAACTTCCTCCCTTGCTTGTATTTCAACCTCCCTCCCAGCTTCCCTTACTTCTTTTCCTTTTTGTTAACACAACATTGGAGGCAGCTGTTTGATCTTAGTATCTCTCCACCTCTTCAACAGGTTCACTATTTATACTAGAATTGGAGAAAAAAATGAACATGAAAGAAACTATGACAAAAGGCCAAGCTCCCCCCCAAAAAAATGCCCAAGAGAGATACAAAGTACATGCATGAGGTCATAGCATCTTGGAAAAAATGGGGACAACGATAAAGAGCTAGGTTTTTTATAACTAAAAAATTAGAGGTCTGCCCAGAAGTCACTTGGAAGAAAGGCCTGGTGAACTACCCTTTATCTGATATGGCATGCTTACCCCTGTGGTACACCATCAAGTACATTTAACTCTGACTTCTGTGCACATGTGGCCCCTGACCAGGGAGCCTGGATGAGCAGGTGTGCAAACTGGACCTGCTCCCTCGGGTTTGAAGCCCACCGCCTCTCCGCAATGGATGGCCAAGACTTCCTCCCAAGGGCGGTTGACCCACTAACCTTATATGAACCATCCAGCTCTTAACAGTCTGGGCCACCCAAGGATTCAAACAAATGAAGCCAGTATAAATAATTCCGTTTCTTAACAATGTAGCATGGTGCATGAAACCAAAGAAGAAAAGAAACCAGCCAGTCCAAGAATTATTGTTTGTCACAAACACGTAGATTCCCATATAAAGATCATGGTCCAGGATGTGCCATGTGGACAGCCAGAGGAGTACAAATTCTTATGCACTTAGTTGCTAAATGAAAGGTGAGAGGTCGATTCAGAAGCACCTCGAAGAAAGGCCTGGTGAGCGAGTCCTTGAAAAGCCCTTGAAGAGCCCAGCTCTACTCTGACACCTAGCGTGCACCCAGGGTCAGCATTGACTCAACCATATCTGGGGTTTATTTGCAACTTGGGGTGGGGAGGTTTGTTGTTGTCATTGCTGCCTAATAA
The DNA here is from genome assembly GCA_004026705.1 of Nesogale talazaci. Taxonomy (NCBI): domain Eukaryota; kingdom Metazoa; phylum Chordata; class Mammalia; order Afrosoricida; family Tenrecidae; genus Nesogale; species Nesogale talazaci. Next base: position 60,341 of record PVJH01009167.1, on the reverse strand, counting down.
CACTCTGATTTTATCAAAACAAACAAATGTATCAAAGGGAAGGTGAAATCTCAGCCTCTCTCCATGGTCTGACACTTTCATCCCCTGATGAATAGATATCTAGATGCGCAAAACACCACCAGACACATTCTTCTTGCACTGATATGGGCTTTGTTGTTTGGGGTACATGTCTCACTGTCTGGGAATTTTATGTGCTTTGAAAATAAAAACCTTCTTGGGTATTCTACAAACACGCACATTATGTCTTGGTGTCAGAATTTCTCAGGAAACTTATGCTTACTGAGCAGGGACTCCGTTGGCACAGTGGTTATGCTTTGAGCCAGCAACTGAAAAGCTGGCTCTCTGAGCCCACCAGCCCCTCCTCCTCATGAGAAAGGCAAGGCAGTCTGCTTTGGAAACGGTCTCCAGCCATGGGGAACACTTCTAGTCTGTCCCACCAGGCCATTCAGAGTCACAATTGAATCAAGAGCTGTGGCTGACAAGGATTGGGGGATACAAAGTCATTTTGGATCTTGAGGCCCTTTGAGAGAGGTTCTGATGGCACAGCTCTCTGTTAGGGACAGAGTGGGCCACTGGAAGAGGACAGGAGGAAGAGGGACCAAGACAGGGAAGAGTGAGACCAGGAAGGGGAAGACAGGAGAGTTGGACGAGAGGCTGTCTCTCCTTAACCCATCTGGAAACAATGAATCTGTGTTCCCGGGCCCACACAGGAAAGCTTGCATCACTGTCTCCAACACAGGTTGCATAAGTGATAGCCTTTGACACTTCTCAGAGCCTCTGCAAATTTCTAGTGAACCAACTCGAACTGCCTCTACCTAAAACAAACTGGGATCCATTGGAGCCTAACCTTCTCCCACAGAGGGAAACTGTAGCCCAAGGATAAGTGGCTCATTGTTCTTGCTCTTGTTCTTTTTTTTAAAAAAAGCAACCATTGGAAGGTTAATTATCCAATCTCTATAGGCATGGTGGCATCAGTGGGCAGAATGGAATGGCGCAACTAGTTAATGTACTCAGTTACTAACCAAGAAGTTGGAAGTTAGAGGAAAGGCCTGCTGACTTATTTCTAAAATACCAGCCATTGAAAACCCTACCAAATCATTCTACTATATCATCCTCCTGTACTAAAAGTTCTATTTTGTGATACATACGGAGTCACCACGGAATTTGAATCAACTTGACAGCAACTGTACCTTTCAAAAGATGGGAGGTCTCTAAATTAACAAGCTTCCTGCAGCGAGAAAGACATCTTGGATGTGGGTGAGTGTGTTCGTTTGTCTTGTCTCTGCATGGACACATTGTCCCTCCCACCTTCTCTCCTAATTAATATTGATTGGAGGGAGTAATGGCTGTTACACAATGAGCAAGATAGCTTTCGGCAAGAGTAGACGAGAATGTGAGTTTAGGCTTGGTACCTATCGAGGCATCTCTCTGAACCTCTTTCTTAATTGGTAAAAATGCTGCAGCAGCAGCAACCTCACGGTGCTGCGTGAATCAACCGAATGCTGCACGGGAAATGATTGCCATTTGAGATCTTATATCACTCAAATCCTCACAATGTCCCCGGCTCTGAAATCATCAAGCCCGTAAGAGGAGAAAGCAGGTAGTCGAAGAGGTTAAGCAGCATTCTCAGGACAAGGGTGCTATGTGTCAGTGAGGGGACTCAAACTCACAGTGACACTATATATGATCAAGTAGAATGGTCTCATTTGATTTCCTTGTCTGCAATCTTTCAGTGAAGGCGTCAGCATGCCTTCCTCCTGTGCAGCAGTGGGTAAACTAGAACCACCGACCACTTCGTTATCGACAGAGTATTTACACAGTGGGCCACCAGAATTCTGGTGGTGAAAGCAACCTGGGCAGTTAATGCCAGCTTTGAGGGCAGAACCCCTGCCTCTGAGTCACTTCGGGTCCTGCTTTCTCATCTTTACTCCTGATGCCTTCGAGCCAAGTGTGAGAGCTCTCTATGGATTTCAATTTTCTTATTTCCAGGACAATCTACTTTTAGAAATAATGTCCCTCATGGGAGGTATGAGAAGAAACCAAATGATGGAGACTTGTTGTTGTCGTTGTTGTAAAGTGCCCTTGAATCAGTGCTGACTCTTAGAGACCCTCTGTACAACCAAACAAAACACTGTCCAGTCCTGCACTGTCCGCACAATTGTTCTTATGCTTGAGGCCATCAATGCAGTCGCTGTGTCCATCTATTTTATCAAAGGCCTTCCTCCTTCTCACTGCCCTGCTACTTCACCAAGCATGAAGTCCTTTTCCAGATGCAGGGCTCTCCTGACACCATGTCTGAGGACATGGGCCACCCTGGGCCCTCAAAAACATGCATGCTGTATGTCTTCCCAGATAGATCTGTTTGCTCTCTATTTATTTGTGTGTTTGTTTGTTTAAAGAAATCATTTTATTGTGGACTCTTACAGCTTGTATAACAATCCATATATCAACTGTATCAAGCACATTGTTCTTTGGGCAGTGCATAGATCTTTCAGTATTCTTCACTGATGTCATAATTCATATGCATCAATTCTTTGGTCTTCCTTATTCAAAGTCCAACTTTCACCTGCAAATGAGACAACTGAAAATGTGCATTGCATTGGATAAAGATGCTGCACAAGGCCTCTTTAAAGTGTTCAAATGCAAGGATGCTGCTTTGCACCTGACCCCAGCTGTGGATGTGAACCAACTCCAGGGAACCTAACAACAACCACATAGCCCAGTGTCATGTCAAGGCATCCTCCAAGACCATATTCCATAGCAGACTTGGGTGAGGCATGATTCAGCCCTTCACTGAGTGGCCACATAAAGTAAAACCATTCGGTTTTTCCCATCTGAAGCCAAGGAAAGTGAAGATCTTCAATTAATCCAATGGGCTGATGTACCACAGAAATATCAGTCTCTGTGGTCATAAGAACCTAAGAGATACATTGTGCCTGATCTTCATTGCCAGCTGTTCACAAGGAGATCACATTAGACCAGTGGTTCCTAATGCCCATGACCCTTTAACACAGTTCCTCATATTATGGTGACCCTCCCCCCAACCATAAAATTATTTTTATTGCTACTTCAGAACTATAATGTTGCTACTGTTATGAATTGGGAGACCCCTGTATAAGGGTCATTCAATCTCCAAAAGGGACTCACAGGTTGAGAACCCCTGCATTAGATAGTCCTGGATTGAGTATGAAAAAAATGTAAAACAGAATTCTAGATGACAAAAATGAAGAGGTTTACTAGCTAGCTAGAGATGTGCAGAACCTCAAAGACTGTGACCCTTAGCAGCCTTCAGCTCTGGAAATGAACTCAGCTCCATGATTCAATTTTCACTCAACATGAGACAGATCTAAAAGGGAAGCAACAACATCAGTCAGGTATACATCCCCTAGAAAAATCAACCATTTGTGACCAAAAGAGGAGCATTTCACCCAAGGATGAAATTCAAAGGGATTAGGAAGGAAGGAGCATTAAAAAGAGGAGACACCGGGAGGATGTAGGATAACTAATGCTGCCTGTGAGAATTGCAAATAATGACATGAAACAAATGTGTACGGATTGTTTAATGGAAGATCTGCGTTAATCCTTCCTCCAAGTCACAACTCACAATTAAATTCACAATTAAAGAAGAAGAAAGAAGAAAACAGCAAAGGACACTCTGTAGCAGTTTCATAATCATTAGTCAATTTAAGGATTAAAAATATATGGGGTGGAATCTAGCCTGTCAATCAGAACACAGCCGATGAGGCCTCTGTGGGTATGGCCTTCTCCTGGGAATTCTGGGAAATCCTGTATCTCTTCCTTGGAGGCAGGAGACACTCCTCTACTCACTCCCTTTTCGATGCTCTACTGACCAGATGCCCGGCTGACTCCCTCTGAGGCATCCCTGAAGAGATGCCACATGGACCTACCCTGATGCAGCCCGAACCATGGACCTGGAGAAGCCACGTGGAGACCCCTGCCAGTGCTGGGATGCTTACAATGCCACTGGATCCAAAGACACTCCACCCACTGGCCTGTGATAATCCTGCAGTCGGCATCATTGCATGTTTTTCATGAGTCAGAAGAGGACTTTATAGATTGGTATTGGGCTAATATAGGACTTGTGGACTTAAACTGGACTGGGTTGGGCTGCTTTTTTAATGTATAATTACCCTTTAAAACTCTTTCTTATATACATATGAGTGTCTATGAATTTGTTTCTCTAGTCTACCCAGACTAATACAAACCACATGGGACAGTTCTCTGATATACTGGCTCACTAACAGTCACTCAGAATCAATCCACCGGCACCTGATAGCAATCGTCCTGGAGTAATTGCTTCCCACCAATGGGTCTGTTATGGAAGAGGAGCTGTGTCACATGTCGTGGAAAAGTGCAGTGAGTACCTGTAAACTTGTAGCATTATCCTGTTACATGCATACCCCACACCCATAAAATAGGACGTGACTCCTCCCAGAAGCATTTCGACTATAATAGAAACTGAAACCTTAAGCCCAAAGACTTCAACCCACTCAGGAGTAGAAATCCTTCTTTTGGCTCTTCACCTGGCAGCATGCAGAAGAAATGGAGGGACCTCTCTGCTGCTTTGAAACCTCAGTGTTTCTGCCAAGACACAAGGGTAGCCGAAGAGGTGCTCCCATGTGTTTGACACTTAGATGGATGACTATGAAGGATGCAAAAACAGAGGATGCTGGATTGCATGATACTGTAACGGGGTGGGCCCCTGACTCTTGAGACTATTTGAAACTTGCTTAAACGTTTGCATGTCAACTCCTTCCTTCTTGAAGTGGGACAAAGAGCCAGAAGTTCAGAGTAAGCATCAGTGTGGCAGGAAGAGTCCCTTATTGCCTGAAATGCTGATGTGCTCTGAGGATTCAAGAAAGCAGAAGTGAATAATATGAAGTATAAGAAGAAAATGTTCTAAAATTGATGTTGAAATGATGGCACAACTCTTTTTATTATGAGTGAACTATTGAATTGTATGATACATAGAATATGTCCTAATAGAACTGTTTTTAAAAACTAGAAAGCAGATGTTATCAGACCTCTCTCTCACTCCCATAGGTTATCATCACACCAAGAGCTAGACAGGTTTGCACCAGACCTTTCCCCTGAGTGATGCAAGATTTGTGCTTAACTAAAAACCCCACGTTAACAGTCTGAACTCACCTAGACATCCCTTGGAGGAAAAACCTGACTGTCTGAAACCACCCATCTTATGGAAGACTTCTGCTCTAGGCTCCCATGAGTGGGGACCCACTTGAGGATCACCTTGACAGCAACATGCTAGGTTTTAAGGGACATTGGGCTTAGAGGATGTAATGGATGAAAACTGAAGACACGTGACTTCCTGAAGGTCAAGCTCGAGTGAGGGTGTTCCAGGTAGGCCTGCTTTTTTGTCCCTTGACATTCTCATGCCCTACTCCCTCTCAACTCATTCTCAATGGCTTTCTTTCAAAGTCTTATTTTGCAAAGGGGAAAAAGAAAGCGTGTTCTAAAGGCAAACCCAGTGACCACGATTGACTCATAACCGGAGGGAAGCTGATTGAAGACCACTGGCCACAGCAGGGGCTGGGGAGTGCCCAAAGCTCATGGTTAATCGCGGCCTGCCTGTGTCTCAGCAGGAGTCCCACAGAGATATAAGCCAAAGGCCGTGGTGCTGTTCTTTTCCACAGTGAGCCAGTGACCCATTGAGGAATCAATGGAGGGTCACAAACAAATGAAAAGCAGCCTAGTTCTTTATTTTCCTTGGAGAATGGTGCAGTGTTCAACTCACTTGCCTCCTGAATTATAAATAAGGGAGCCATGGAGCCATTCAACACCTAGACAATAGGAAAAATAAAGAAGAGAGACTTGTAAGATGTAGAGGGAAAGGGTAGATGTATCGCTTTTTGACACTTCCCTTCAAAAAGGCTGATCAGTTTACTTATCTTTATTTACTTATCTATTTATGATTTTTAGAAGTTCAGTTGTAATCGTATGATTCCGTGGCTGCTGTCCAACAGGTGCATACTGTCATTACTATGAAAAGTCACAGCACTGGGTACACAGGGCCTACCAGGCGATTTTGACGTTGTCGGGTTTGTCCTATACACTGACGTGGTTGAGAACTTGTGCTTCACTTTTCAACAAGTCGGTCCCACCAGCTCACAAGGAAATAAAGAATTCCACTGCACCACTCCCAAGGACAGAAGCGCCAGCCACGAGACTTGCTTTGGCCAATGAAAGAAAGGCAAAATGACAGTGTCTGTCGGGGCAAAAGCTGCAAGAGCCAGCTCAGGGTTCATTAGCTGCTTCTTCTCAGCAGTGATGAGGAATATGTCCCACATAGAATCCTCCTCCTTCTCAGTTCCTGTGATGAAGTCGAGCAAATACACAACTGGCCCAAGAGAAGCCGTTAATATGAGTGAAAAAGAAGCCCTGGGACCATAAACCATGGAGGTGTGTGGTTAAGGAATCGAAGCCAAGCCTCGCCTCTGCTGACGGACGCACAGTGCTATTGCATTGACTCTCACTCACGGTGACCCCAGTGTGGGAAGGAAATCATGCCCCAAAGGGACTTTTGTAATGAATTTGTTGTTGTGAATTAGGGCAGGAGTTGACCCTGCAATCCATCAAGTGCATTCAACAGTTCAAACCACTCAACAATCTCTACCCTAGGACCCTATCTCCCATCTCATCCCCTGACTTCTCTTCTCCCTCTTATGACTCTCCATCCTCCCTTTCACCCAAGTCAATGTCTGTCCGTCGCTTCATCTTCTCACCCTTGCCCTCTATCCCTTGGAATGTCCCAAGTCTGTTCCCTTCAGTATGCAAATTTTCATCTAGGTTTTTAATCCTTGGAGCAGTGGTATCATACATTATTTTTGTTGTTCTGTGATTGAGTGATTTCACTAGGCATAAAGTTATCCAGATCCATCCATGCCATGAGGTACTTTGTGGTTTCATCCTTCCTTTTTAGGAATGGATCATTGTCCTTTGGGTGTATGTACCAAAGTCTCTTTATGCATTCTTCTCGTAAAGAAGATCGGGGCTGTGATGAACATAGCCGGGATGACTATCAAGCTGTTAATATCATGAACTGTGCTATGATGAAGATGGGATTGCATTCTAAAGGGTGTGTGCCCAGCAGAATTATTGCTGGATCATTTGGAGTTTTTATCCCTGTGTTGCCTAGGGGCATGCCATCTCGCTTTCCACAATGGTTTTATCTCACAGGATTTTCAATAGCTGATTTTACAGTGTCCCTGGGTGGGCATTAACCTGCAAACTTTCCCACTGACTCCAGATGACACACTTTGCTCCAAAAATAAAATAAATGTTGCATCTCTTTCACAGGGGGGGAAGATCCCCTCTTCCTGTGGTGAGAGAATACCATTTACTAAGTGACGATGGCATGCCCAGTACAGTACACATGGTGTCTTCTTGGTTTTCTAACAAGACCACATGGAGGAAAGTTTCTCCTGATTTTACAAATAAGGAAACTCTGGCCCTGTGGAGTTGAGCAATGTGCCCCAGATTGGCAGTAAGTGACCTATCTTGGAAATGAACTATATCCACCTGTGTTTATTTCTTATATCCATATCACACACACCCCACCTCCATTACTCAAGACATCTCTACCTCCTTCAGTCAGGCCTGACTTGACTCCTTTCTGCTTCCCTACGGGGTTTCAGTTTATAGTATGAGAAAGGATGGCTCAGACCAAGAAAGAGAACTAGGAGTGAATGTGCGGAAACACGAAAGGGACTATTAGCCCCAAGTTGGCCTCAATGGGAAGCAGTCATGCTGGGATCCCTGTCACACACTCTCTTGGCATGGCTTTGAAACAGACAACTGTTGGGAACGTGTCTTACATGCCAACAAAGAGAATGCTGATAATTAAATGAAAATGATATCATTAATGTAAATTGCATTAAAATGTAATCTAGCTTATTTCAGAGAGAGGGAGGGTGTTGATAACTGATTATAAAATACACCCGAAGAGCTTTGATTCCTTGCTGAAGAAGTTCCATATTTATAACCCTTTGAAAAACAAATTGTCATGTAAGTGTCATGCTGGGTTCTGAGTCTCCGCTGCTCCCAAAATAAGTGTGGGAGTACAGCCCAGAGCAGATACAAAGCACTCCCCACCCTGACTTGTCACCTCTAGAAGCTGAGCCCAAAGCAAGCCAGACACACAGCTGTCCTCCCACTCTGTCAAGCCCTGTGTTACGGACAAAAACTGAAATACACCTGATGCACCTTGATATCCATCCCAGCACAAACATCACCCTGCAAACAAAAATCCACACAGTCTTTGTGGCTAGGTGGCACACCAGGAAACCTTCACATTGGCTGTATATTGAATGTGGTAAGCTACAAATAAACATGCTTATTTCTTTCCAGAACAAGAATTGTAAAAGGGTCTTCCACCAGAGAACAAGGTCATCCCAGGGGGGTCCAGAGAGGGAATGCTCTAGTTTGCAAAATGAAAGATGGGAGCTCCCAGCCCATGCAGAGGTTCCTCAGAAGAAAGGCCTGGTGCTCTATTTCTGGGGAAGCAGCCCTGGGAGATTCTCTGGAGGCCGTCTAAGCTGGTCCAAGGGAGCACACCACCCATTGGAGTCGGAGAGAAGAACGTGGGTGAAAACCATCCAACAAAGTGGAGGGAAATGAATTAGTGAGACACCCTCCGCCCCTCCCCATGGGTCAATGCCAATCCCAGGACAGTAACCCAAAGGGAACTTGTTCTTAATCAAGGCCTTCTCCTGTGTCAAAATTCATTTTCCCCCCTCCCTGAGACTGCTCCCCTTTTGTTCTTGATATTTTACACTGTCCCATACTAAGTTGAAGGAGCTCTGGGGCCTTAAGCATTGGCTTGCTAACCTTACATCTGAGATCCAAACTTGCTACCACTTGGTGGGAAACAGAGGAGTCTCTCTGCTCCAGTAAAGATGTGCAGCTTTGGAAACTCCAACAGGGGTTGCCATGTGTCAGCATCAACTTGAGAGCAGCGGGTTTGCATTTTAACATTCCAAGGGTCCAGAAATGGCTCTCTCTGGACATAAGCTATTTCATAGGTATTTCCTTCTCTTAGGTGTTATTTCAAGTCTCAGCCAGCAGGTGAGAAAGGGATCTGAGCCACAAAGGAGCATTCGTACCAACCTCATGGACCAAAAGAAGGAAGCATGTGGCCTGCACAGAAGGTCCACGAACTCAGCACCAGCAAGCAAGCCCCGCCTCACCACAGAGAAGGAGGTGCATCCATCACATTAGGGGCGAGCTCATTACATGTTTGGCCAAAGACAGCAGGTTGATTTTGAAGTTGATCATTCTGAATGGCCCACAAATGAGGTGGTAAATATACAGATGGCCCTTGCCAGTAATTAAGTTTACCCCCCACTGGGTCCTAGATAGTCTGGTCCTCTACCAATGAAGAAAGCTGGACCTGAAGTCCTTTTATTCCTGTTGGCTCCCTCCCTGAAGACACCCCCCACGCCCCCTCATGTGTCTCAGAGGCCCAGATGCACACTCTGCTTTGTTCAGTCATGGAGACATCATTGAAAGGTAAGCCCCATCAAAAATCCTCAGTGAATTGTTGCTGGAGCCTCTGCCCAGGGATCTTCGGAAGCTCTAACCACAGTGTTGCCCTGGAAGTTCCCTTGTCGAAGAGAGCTCCACGGTGTCACGATTGAAAGAAAGGTCAAGGCAGGGCCCGGGGCACTGGCAGAGCTAGGCAAGACTGAAGGAAGTGCACCCCCTGAACTTATTATTGACGCACATTTTCCCCCCCACACCTTCCCCCCTTGACTTTGTCACTTGCAATAGTAAGAGTGCTAACCAATAGACCTTTTCCAATCTAATTATCAATGTAAGTCATAAATGGAAGTTTTTATAATCCTTTCTATTCTCTTGAAGGAACCCCAGAGGCACGGGGTGTCCGCTTTTGACTGCTAACAGAAAAGTGGGTGGTTGAAACCCACCAGCCACCTTGCAGGAGAAAGGTCTGGCTATCGGCGTCTGCGAAGATGATCCCCTCAGAAACCCTCTAGGGAAAGGCTACTCTGTGCGACAGGTGAAACAACTCCACAGCGCATGTCAGCAACAAGTTCTGTTGTGGGAGGCTCGAGTGGGAACAACCCTTGTGCTGAGCCCCAGCTTGAGAACATGTGTATATTGGAATAAACAAACAAAGCAAAAAATCAGGGCTATGCTTCTCTTTCTGGCTATCACTAGCAGTGACCCGGGTATTTTTAGTATGTGGGGGATCCTTGTAAGGAAAGATAAGGCTAGAGAAAACTCATCTCTTCATCGACTCAGGATGCCAGAGTTTGAATTTTCTAACAAGGAGAAGGTAGACCCGAGTCACCACCAGGACGCTGTTACTGGAATGAAATCATCCCTGGTTGGTGTTCAGAAAAGGTTACGACTCACTCTGATCACTTTCGCTTTCTTCCCAGGGGAGCTAGTGAAGAAATGGGATGTAGTCATGAAGAACAGAGCCCAAAGCTATTGCAGCTGAGCTAAGGAGTACCTCTGTGAACACCTGGTGATGTTTGAAAGAACTCTAGTTCACAAGAGAAAAGGTACCAGAATTTCTGGGAGAAGGCAGGGAGGGGGCAGAAGACTTTTCCAGAGCTGTGCCTCATAAGGAAATCCAGATGGATGAAGTGAAAAGGCAGAAAGGCATGGAAAGCGGACCTGAACTGTGGAGAGTGATGGATGGGCGAGAACGAACATTTGTAGGGTGGCTTAATTCAGAGATGTAACCCTGAACATGATCGAGAGCCTTCAACACTGTTGGAGCCAATTCCAATATTTGACCTTCTGGCCCTCTCTGCCTCTTCATCTAAAAACGTTGCTTTCCTCGACAGGCTAGAGTACTTGATCAGAAGAAAACACGTAAGGCAGGCAGTTCTCTCAGGAGTGCAGAAGCACTGAAGGCACAAAAGGTGGCAGGACCCTATTTCCTGATTACGAAGCCTTAACAACAGGAAGGTTCTCTACAGAAGTTAGGGGTCGGAGGGGTGGTGGCTCCGTGGGAGAATGGTCATCTTCCATCTGTGTGTGAGACCCGGGTCCAACTCCCACACAAGACACCTCGTGCACAGTCATCACCCTTCTGTCAGTGGAGGCTTGGGTGGAGTTAAGACATTGAACAGGTTTCAGACTGAGGTGGAGCACGGAAGACAGACCTTTTGATCTGCTTCTGAAAATCAGCCATTGAAAACGTTGTAAGTCACAGGGTGGTGGTGTGTGACTCTTCATGGGGACGGTACAAGATCAGGCAACATTTTTTCTATTGTCGTGAAGTGGAGGTCAATAGCAGTTAAAATAAGTTGCATGATCTGATTCCTGGTGTAGAACAGACACAGAATAGCTACTTGTTCTTGCTACTAACATTCCAACCATTGCCCAAATGTCCAGGCTGGAAGTTTAAATCTTTATTTTGACTTTTAGTCAAAAATTCAGTTCTCTCAAAACAACATCATTTAAGGACTTGGAAATTTCACTGTACAATACTTCAATAACTTTACTGGTTGAGAATCATTTATTTTAACCTAAATAATATGTTCTTAAAAGTCAGTCAATAATTAGAGGGAGGAATAACAAAGAAAAGATGAATAGGTTGTAAATAGAGAAATATAAAGAAAATTACTGGTTTAAAAATGACATTTGGGAAATCTATTGTTTATTAAACTAGTACTATTTTTCAAAAGAAAATGAACTAAAAGTTACATTTTAATAACTTGATAGAAGCAAACTCTCTGGAAACAGTAAAAATCATTACTTGAAGATAAATCTTGCACTTAGATACTAAAAATGTCAAGGAGTTCAGAAAAATGACAGTCCAGCTAGCACACTCAACCAAACCAGACAAATAGGTCATTCTAAAGTTCCAATGTGGAAGCTGCAATTTTGGTGCACTCTATCTACAGTTAATTCAACAGTGAGAATTGGAGAGCACATTGAACTGCAAGTCAAAAGATCTAAGGGTTCGCCTTACTTCTCCCACTAATTATCTCTACAACCTTGAATAAGTCATTCGATGTCCCCAGAAATCAGATATGATGATCTCCAAGGGACTCCCAGTTCTAACCTTCTATGAATAAGTGAAAACTAATTTAGGTTACCAAAAAAATTCCTAAACTTCAGGAAAATGTGAATTAGACAGAACCCATGAGCAGACAAATGCTTGTTGACAGTGATTTATTAAAATTATGATAAAGATTGTCAATTAATCAGCATATATACATGGAAATCTCTTTATAGCCATGATCTTTAATCACTCATTAACCTTTTAAAGAAGTAGTCCTATCTTCATTTTGTATCTCTATGTGTTTGTCTGAGTGGACTCAAGAAATCTAGAGAGACTCATAAAAAAGATCTTTATATACCAGAGCAATTGAATATTGAGAAAATATCCCAGTCCAGTCTAGATCAAGTCCATAAGTCTGATATTAGCCCACATGTCCAATATTAATCTATAAAGTCCTCTTCAGACTCACCAAACACATGCAGTGATGGCAAATGCAGAAGATCACAAGCCAGTGGGTAGGAAGTCTTGTGGATCCAGTGACATTGTAAGCATCTCAGAGCTGGCAGGGCTCAGGGGTCTCCACTCCCAGGGCTCTGGTTGCATCAAGGTAGGTTCATGTGGCTTCTCAGAGAGGTGTGGCAGGGAGGGAGAGTGTCCACCACGGTGAGCTGTTGAGCTCCTTACAGCAGTGCTTCTCAAACTGTGAGCTGTGACCCCTTTGGAAGTTGAACCTTTCACAGGGGTCACCTGATTTATAACTGTAGAAAATGACCATTATTAAGTATCAACAAAAATAATTTTATGGTTGAGGGGGGTCACCACAACATGAGGAACTGGATTAAAGGGTTCCAGCATTAGAAAGATTGAGAACCACTGCCTTAGAACTTTCAAATGAGGTCATCTAGAGGTGATCTAAGTGATAGGTAAATTCTACCCCTTTACTCTTACATCTCAAATTGACAACAGATTATGTAAACTACCACAATCTAGATGTACAGGTGCAGATTTTTAGAGTATATAGCCCAAATTTTATATAATGTTTAAAAGTTGGAGTCATGAGTCTGACTTTTAGTGTTTTGTCTCTTTTTTAATGTAACTGGGTTTTCTTGGCTGTAATCTTCAGGGAATCAGATCACCAGATCTTTCTCTAGTGGAGACATAGGCTAGATTCAAACCACTAATGTTCTGGTTAGTGGTTGAACACTTGATTGTGATCCACCAAGTCTCCTAAATCATAATCAGATTAAAACTCAATTATTTCATGGGGGGGGGGAGTATATGTGTCATAATGGCCAAATGTGTGACTCAGCATTGACTTGAGTGTACCCACCAATAACAATTATGATATATTTGGTCATCATAATGTCTATCAGCTCACACACTTTGTCCACTTTCTCAATGCCCTGGCCACACATCCCACTGAAGACCTATAAGGCAAATATTTTATATGACACTTATTCATAAATGCATTGCAAATTCTTTATATGCACAATGCATGTTTGTGTACCTTGCATAATCATGTGAGTCCATAGTGTACAGCACAACACAATGAGCTATGTACATTTTTTGTCATTACCCGAGTTTACTCTAATGACTTGCACTGAATGGGATGAGCCAGGGATGCACAGTCCACACAGTAGCTGCTGACAGCCAGCCTCAAGCACACTTCCAAATGATCATCAGTCCAAATGGAATGGCACTTGGACTTAACAATTTTAATGTGGGAAAAGTCTGACTCACATAAATAAGTAGAGCCAAATAATGCAGTCATGGAGTCAGTACGTTTTCTCATGTTTGGGAACTCTCCCTCTGTGAGTAAGTTCCAGAACTGTTCATGTGCTGTGAACTTCTGCTGAAGGTTGGCTTGTAGTGTCAAAATCTTCCATTCTATATGAAAATGATGTATTTTTTGTGTTGGTCCTGCTTTCCCACTCATTTTATTACCCTTTCTTACATTTAAGAGAACCAAAAAAGGTCTAAAGATTTGTAATAACTTAGCTTGTCCATTTTCTTGCACTTGGCACAGTTGTGTGCACATGCACTTGACACCTAGGATTACACCTGATTGACTGCGCTGTATATCAATTACTGGTAAGCGATGGCACTGAAAGTAGATTTAATGTTTTTTTTCAATAATTTTATTGGGACTCTTTCAGCTCTTATAACATTGAATGCATCAATTGTATCAAGCACATTTGTGCACCTGTTGCCATCTTCATTTCCTAATATTTTCTACTTGAATCCTTGGTATAAGCTCCTCTTTCCCCCTCCTTTTTTTTAAAAAAAAAATCTTTTTATTGGGGGCTCATACAAATTCCATCACAATCAACACATACATCAATTGTATGCATACCACATTTTCACACCTGTTGCCATCATAACCCCGGAAACATCCTCCCTCCACTTAGACCCCCAGTATCAGCTCCCCATATTTCCCTTTCCTCCCACTCCCACTCCCCCACAAAGCCTTAATAATTTACACATTGTTATTACTTTTACATAGCGTACTCTGTCTTATGTGTCCCTTCACCCACTTCCTCGTTGTCCATATTCCAGAGAGATCATATGTAGATCCCTGCAATTGGTTCCCCCTTCCACACCACCCTTCCTCCACCCTCCCGGTATCACCACACCCATCACTGGTCCCGAAGGGATCATCTATTCTAAATTCCCCATGTTTCCAACTCCAGTGTACATCCCCTGGTCTAGCCACATATTTTAAAGCTAATACATCTTGCGGTTCAGCAGAGGAGTATAAGAACCTGGAAATCCCTTCAGTAGTTCTGCATCAGCTTGAGTTCACTGTTAAGGCACTCTCACCGGATAGCCAGGTGCCTGCCATAGCTAGCCCTGTATAACCTAATCGCCTGAAGCCAAACTTGATCTCAGTCTAGGAAGAAGGCTCAAACTAGGCCCTCAAATGCATGGCTCCCAATCTTGACTTTGCCCCTCAATTTTTACTAGGACAGAAATCCTGCTTTTGTAACCCCAGCCAGAGTGACACCCCTTTCCTGCCCCTGCATCTGCACAACTCTTTGATGCAGACCCCTACTTCTCTGGATTTCAAGTTACTTCAAGGACACCTTGAATGTGCTAATTGCCTACCCAATTAACCTCTCTAGGATCAGTCCCAGGCCTAGAAAAATGCTCTTTTGCCTGTGGTAGGACATCATGAAGGTACACACACTAAACTTGAGGTTCAAAGCAGGTAAAGATCTTCTAGGAGATGCTAGAACTGGCTGCTGGAGAGGGTGTGAACAGGGCAGGTACGCATGGGATCACAGTGCAGTTGCAAATTAACACCAAGCTTGGCACAAGTCAGGAGATGCAATTATCAGAGGCAATAAGCAGTCCAGTGGTCATAAATCCAGAAAGACCAAACCTAGCTTAAAGAATGTTTTATTTGTGTTCAGTCATGAAGGAGGTGGGAATCTGTTCAGATCTTCAAGTCTCATCCTGTCCTTCAGTAAACCTAACATAAGACATCTTTCCTGCTCAGTGAGAGACTCCTTGGGTACCTCTTGTTGAGGCAGAAGCATAGTCCAAGGAGTGAGCAACACAAAGTCCACATACAAGGACATGTCCGAGACAATTCCCCTAGAAATTAAATGAAAGAAAAACAAAACTCACTTCCATCGAGCCTGTTCTGACTCACAACGCCCTTGTAGGATTGGGTAGAACTGCCTCTGTGAGTTTCTGAGATTGCAACCCTATCTTTGTCCCTCAGAGGTAGTTGCTGGTTTAGAACTATTGACCTTGCCATCAGCAGCCCAGTGCATAACTACTACAGCAGCAGAGTCCCCACCTATCCCGAAGAGTTATCAAAACAGAAACATGGAATCCTTTTAGAGTACCATAGAGATCATCTTCCACCCTCTTCTCTTGTGAATGAAAAACAAAGGTCCATTGATCTGGAGTCCAGTTGAAGACAGAGCTAAGAGAAATATTGTAACACTTACAGTCGTTTCTGTGCCCAGTTGCCCAGTAGAAACCAGATTCAGGTACAGGTCAACTACATTGTCTTCCAAGGCATGAAGTCCAGTGCTAGTGAGTCTTTTCTGACACATGCAGCCGCGAGAGGGCAGAGGAGAACGGCCCCATTGGGTTTGCAATGCTGTCGTCTTTCTGAGAGAAGACTACCGCACCTTTCTCCTGAAGATCAGCAGGTGAGTTTCAACAATCGACATTTCATGTAACAGCTGGGTACTTTCATCCCAGGGCCACCAGGGCTCCTTGGGCATTAAGTAAGTCAAACCCAAACCAAATTCATTGTCATCGAGTCGACTCCGACTAGAGCGACATGTTGAGACAGAGTTTGTAAGATTGTACCTCTTTGTGGGAGCAAATAGCCTCATCTTCCTCCCAAGGGGCGGGTAGTGAGTTTGAACCACCCACCTTGTGGTTATAGCAGTCCTGAACCCACAGCACCACAGGGCTCCTTTAGGAAGCAGGGTCCCACTGGGAAGAATGAGTTAGCTAGAAGAAAAAGTGACACCCTCGGGACTTCCAAAGTGCACCTTGAGAGAATCCCTGGTGGATCCCACTCAGAAACACCCAGACCCAGCTGTTGAATTGAATGAAGCCTACCCATTGCTTCACGGCAGATGATTTCCACTGGTTTCTGTCCCCAAACTGAGCAGAGAAGGGTTTGGGAGTAACAACGGAGCTGAAATCATTTTTTATAATCCTGTTGGCCTAGTCCCTGGATTCCTGCTGAGAATTCAGCTCTGCTTTCCAAGATGTCCTCGAAGCAGAAGAATCCCCCAAATTGGGGCAACAGGAGGCACTCAAGAGGTCAGACTGTAATCAGACTCAATTCATTAGGGAGCCCAACCATTAGGACAATCACAGCCAGCTAATTTCCATGTTGGCGCCTTGAGTCGCCCATCGTGTTTAATCAATCAGCAGGACAAGCTTGTTAGATTCGCCATCACAGCAGGGTCCAGAGCTGCCTGCCAAGTCATTCCTGTGAGGAGTTTTTGAAAAGAGAGAGGGGAAAAGAGAGAGAGAGAGAGAGAGAGAGAGAGAGAGAGAGAGAGAGAGAGAGAAAAGAAAAGAAAAGAAAAGAAAAGAAAAGAAAAGAAAAGAAAAGAAAAGCTCTATCAGAATTGGAGCCCGGGGAGAGGGACTGAGGGCAGGTTCTCTCATGCAGAAGGGAGGACAGGGCCCAGTGCTGGCTCAGGGAGGCCACCTGGTCTCTGCTCTTTAAAGAAAAGTGAATCCAAGAGATTCGACCCTTGGGCAAGGCATGTATAGCAAAACACTTCTTTATTTATCCATCTGTCCTCATTCTGTCCCGATTCCACACCTTGTTCCCCGCCCCTTCTAGACAGGCCCAGTCTCCCCACCAACCTCAGCATTGTCAAGAGCTTGCATTTCGGGATCTTGACATTCCAGAAGACAAACCTAAAGGGGTCACTCACATCCTCTCTGCCTAAGTGGCTTCATTGTTAACACCCTTCACTCCCAGAGGTTTTGTTAGGCAGAGAATCCACATCACCGAAAGACCGTACAGATCATGATGTGCAAGCCCTTCATTTTTCAGAAATGAAAACGAGGGTACTATTAAAAAATGCTAGGCATCTCTGTGCCAGATACAGCGTGCCATGTAAGAACATGTTAAATATCACGACATGTGAAACTTTCAGAGTAGAGATTGTGCACATTGTTCATAAGCAAGATGGTCGCTAGACCGGTCTCACATCACTCAACAGGCATGGATTTCCTGTTAACTCATTTTTGAGGGTAATGGGTGTCAATAGGCTGTAAAAAATAAAAATAGGCCCATTAAAGTTTAATGGCGGCCTGGAGGGAGGGAGAATGTTTTGAGAATGATGATGGCAATGGGTGTGTAAAAGTGGTCTGCATACAACTGATATTGTTAGGAATCGTGATGGGAGTTGTATGGGCCCCAATAAAATGATTCATTAAAAAAGGGGGGGGGAGGGGAAAGGGGAGTTTTGTTTTTTTTTAAAAGAGGAGCTTGTACCAAGGGCTCAAGTGGAAAATGTTTGGAAATGTATGTGGCAACATGTATGCAAATGTGCTTGATACAAATGATGTACTAAATGTTGTGGTAGCTGTAAGAGCCCCCAATAAAATTATTTTTAAAAAAAGTTTACGAAACAGTAAATTCTTTTTTGTCAACTGAGGGACTCGGCTCCATTGCTCCCAGAGAAATCTGAGCAGAATCCACGGTGTCTCTTCAGCAATCCAAGCTATGGGCATGTCATGATGCAAGAGCAGCTTTCCTGAGAACACAGGTTCCTAGAACAGACAAACACCTCCTCAGCTGTCTACAATCATGTTGCCATCACAAGAGCCCTCTGCAGAAAGAGAGCATGCATGTTGTGTGCGCACGCCCTGTGCGATGTGTGGAATCTGGAGATGAGGGGCCATTTCTTTTTATGGCGTTAAACAATGTCAAGACAACTCTTGCATCTGTAGCCTTGCTCCTCTTCTTTCTGAATCATAGTGGCAAAGCCACTTTGAGGTGTTGATGAACAACAGGGGGCTGAAGTTCTGAGTTCACCTGGGCCGCTCGAGATGGCACACATCACAATGGACACAAAGCACGTTGGGATACCGAACTCTATTTCTCCAGGTCCAAGCTTTCTTGGACATGCCCAGCTCCAGAGAGGACCAGGGTGCCTAGAGAGATCATTGGACAGTAAGGTTCAAATGTTTTCTGGAAGTCAATGTCCTGAAGAGAAAAATCAACGATGGATCCGCTCAGAGGTTATGGTGAGTCTACCACGAGCCTTACACCAAAATCTAACCTCATTCCCCCTCATTCACAATGATATGATTGTGAATCATGAGAGGAAGTTTAGAGTGAGTACCCAGAGTCCATCTGTAGACAACTGGACATCCCCTTACAGAAGGGTTGTGGGGAGGAGACATGCCAGTCAGGGTGCAGTGTAGCAACAATGAAGCATACACCTTTCCTCGATTTCTTACATGCTTCCTCCCCCACCACCTCACTACAATGATCCCAATTCTACCTTCCAAAAGCAGCTAGACCAGAGGGTGTACACTAATGCAGATGGGAACTGGAAATGCAGGGAATTCAGAACAGATGAACCCCTTAGAACCAGTAGTGAGAGTGGTAATACCAGAAGGGTGGAGTAAAGTTGGGGTAGAAAGGGGGAACCGATTATAAAGATCTACATATAACCCCGTGCCTGTGGAACAGACAACAGAGAAGTGGGTAAGGGAGATGTCATATAGTATAAGACATGACAAAATAGTAATAATTTATAAATTATTAAGAGTTCATGGATGGGAAGGAGAAATGAGGAGATGATACCAGGACTCAAATAGACAGCAAATGTTTTGAGAATGATGAGGACAAGAAAAGTACTAATGTGCTTCACATAATGGATGGATGGATGGTGATAAGAGCTGTATGGAAAAAAAAGGGTTGTATGAACTCCCAATAAAATGATTTAAATAAAATTAAAGGTCCCAATTGAATCATAAAAACACTGGAGTCAGAAACATGGAGAATTTAGGATAGATGTTCCCTCAGGGCTGGAGGTGGGAGTGGTGATACTGGGATGGTGGAGGGATGGTGGAATGGAAAGGGGGAACTAATGTCCAGGATCTACAGATAACTTCCTCTCTGGGGCATGGACAACAGGGAAGTGAGTGAAGGGTCACATTGGACAGTGTACGATATGAAAAAGTAATAGCAATTTGTAAATTATTAAGGATTCATGGGGGAAGGGGAGGGAGTGGGGAAGGAAGGGAGATATGGGGAGCTGGTTCGGGGGGTCTAAGTGGAGGAAGGATGTTTTGAGAGTGATGATAGCAACAAGTGTGCAAATGTGACCTGCCTACAATTGATGCATGTATGGATCATGATTCATCTTTAAAAAAAAAAAAAAGGAGGGAGAGGGAAAGAGGAGCTTATGCCAAGGGCTCAAGTGGAATATAATTGGGAATGAATATGGCAAACATGTGTACAAATATGCTTGATACGAATGATGTATTGAATGTTATAAGAGCTGTAAGAGCCCCCAATAAAATCATTGGGGGGGGGGGGGGAAAACCTAACCTTACTGCTGAAAGCCAGTTCTGACTCATGGCCACCCTAAAAGGCAGAGAAGAACTACTCCCTTAGGTCTCCTGGTTATACATCTTTACCAAAGCAGACTCCATCATCTTTTCTTTGGGTTCTGGGGGCTTAAACTGCCAACTTTTCAAAGAGCAGCCCATTACTTAACTGACCACATAACACAGCTCCTGTCTATAACTGTCCTGCTCATTACAATGAAACAGTTTCAGAAAGACCGATTTCAAGTCCAACCAAAGTTCAAAGC
Organism: Nesogale talazaci; assembly: GCA_004026705.1. Classification (NCBI taxonomy): domain Eukaryota; kingdom Metazoa; phylum Chordata; class Mammalia; order Afrosoricida; family Tenrecidae; genus Nesogale; species Nesogale talazaci. The sequence continues at coordinate 39,995 of PVJH01009167.1, read as the reverse complement.
ACTAAGGGAAAGACCAGGTGACCAAGACTATGGTCTCAGCAGACACTAAGGTCACTTGATCGAGCCCAATCCACAAAGACATTGTCCCACATCTTACCTTGGGAGTATCAGTTATGGTCTTTAATGCTTGAAAACAGCAACTCTTGATCTCTCCACATCTGGATCCAAGAAGAGCAAAGAACATTAAGGATACATAAGCACAATTAGCCCAGTGGACTAGTTGATCTCAACGATCAGAACCCCGAGACCAGAAGAACTTTATGTGCTCATCTACCATGACCAACTGCACTGAAAGGGGGAAAGGGGTCACATTAGAAGGTCCTGAGAAGACTGAGAGAAAAATGTGGAATTAAGCACAAACCCCTAAAAGACCAGGTAACTGGTCAAATGTAGACTGGATAAACTTCCAAGATTACGACACTTATTCAAGCTTCAGGTATAGAACTTAACTCACTCCCATGACTAAATTTTTTAGCCAAACAATATGGGGAACAATAACATTAGTGAGGCTTGCACACTATAGAATACTCGATCATTTGAGATTAAAAAAAAAAAAAAGACGGCCTGTGATGGGCCACATCCCCTCACCACCACTCCTGCTTCCTTCTGCAGCCTTCTCGCTTCCCCCACCCTCCAACCACCCTCGGATTTGTATTCATTTTCCGAGTTGAATAAAATACATTTTTAAAATTAAAAAAAAAATAAAAAGACGGCATTTACATTTACCCAAAGACAGAGTTCAGAAGGGGAAAGAAAGAAGGAAGCAGGGATACAAAAAATAGAGGGAAGAAGTTGAAAACTTGATGTCACATCGTGGGGATTGCAACCCATGAAACAAAACGGCTATGACTTTTGTAACTGACAAGTGATTTACTCTGTAAATTTCTACTCAATTCGCATCAAAAAGTTCATGCAAACAAGCAAAACAAAAACCTGAGATCCATTTGAAACTTTCAGTCTGTGAATAATTGAATGTCTAGGGGGGTCCCGCACTAATATCCCCTAAGCACTTCAGAGACTACCTAAGCAACCCAGGTCTCTAACTCCCCTGATGAAGCTTACAATTTCCCTGGAGAAATCTGACCTGTGTGTGTAAAACAAACACGGTTAAATGAGAACATGAAATTTTATATCTGGGAAAATAAAATACAATCAAGGGTCAAAATGTACAGTAGTGGGAACCACAGGCAATAGGTACAGAGAAAGATTGTGTTGCATGGAGCCACAGCGAAGACATACCATGAAGGCCCTGGTCCAACCACCATCTGCCTGTCTACAGATTCTGGAAGTTTTGAATTAGTAGCTCTAGAATTGCCCAATGTTTTATAAATCCAATATATTTCTATTAGAAATTTCAGGCATAGAGAATGAAAAAGTCAAGTCACAGATTGAAAAACCCATCTGCATAGATTTGTTCCCTATCATGATATAAAAATGTATTTACACATGTACGTGCCTGTATTTAGACTTCCATAGATATCCTTTGCCTCCCAGTTCTTACCTCTATTTCCATTTATTTTACTTTCCCACTTTCATGTTCAGCCTTCACTTGGGTTTTGGTCATTCCTCTTGGATACATTGCCTTTGATTGAGTCCCCCAAGTATCCCACACCCTCCTCGTCGTCACTTATAGATCACTTATTTTCCCTTGCCTCTGGATGTGTTGGCACCCCCTCCTTTCCCCCACCTCCCTGTCCCAAGTCCCCCTAGAACTGTTGGTCCTGTTGTTCTCTCCCCTGTCTATCTTGTCCAGAGAGACATGCAAAGACAATAATATGTGTAAAAAGAAAGCAAAGCAAACATAGCAAAACAGGGAAAGGAAAAATAAAACAATACAACAAAACAAATAAATAAGCAACAGCAAAAAAACAAAAGCCCTCAAACGGGTCTAATTCAGTTGGACACCCCCTGCCAGAAGGACCAAAGGAAGAGACAGTCAGGGTGCAGTATAGCACCAATGAAACACACAGCCATTCTCTAGTTCTTCAATGTTTCCTCCCCCTCCTACCCCCACCCCCACTATCATGACCCCCAATTCTACCTTACAATCTGGCTAGACCAGAACATGTACATACAAGAGCTTGCCACACAGGGAATCCAGGGCAGGTAAACCCTTCAGGACCAATAAGGGGAGCAGTGATACTAGGAAGGTAAAGGTTGGGTGAGTGAGTGGGAGTGGGGGTTTGTAAAGGGGAACTGATGACAATAATTGGTGAAGGGAGACAGCAGTCAGTGTCAGACATAAAAAAAAGAATTTATAAATCATCAAGGGGGCATGGAAGAGAGAGGAAGGATAAAACAATGAGAAACTGATACCAAGGGCTCAAAGAGAAAGAAAATGTTTTGAAAAAGATGATGGCAGCAACTGTGTTTGATGTGATGGATGGATGGACGACGAATGGATGATGGATGGATGAATGAATGCTGGATGGGTGAATGATGGATGGATGGATGGATGAATGGATGGAGGATGGATAGATGGATGGAGGATGGATAGATGGATGGAGGATGGATAGATGGATGGAGGATTGATGGATGATGGATGGATGACGGATGGATGGATGATGAATGGATGGATGACAGATGGATGGATGGATGGATGATGGATGACGGATGGATGGATGATGGATGGATGGATGACGGATAGGTGGATGGATGGATGGATGATGGATGGAAGGATGAATGTATATCAGAGCTGTGAGAGCCCCCACTGAAATAAAATTTTTAAAAAAAGAAAGAAAAACTCGTCTGCAATCCATGACGATTCCTATCCAGAGTGGGAGCTGCCTGTGCAGGAGAAAGACACCACGCTCACCCAGTGGGTGAAGGGTTGGGGCGCTAACTAACTGCAAGTTTGAGGGTTCCATCCTTCCAGCCACTCCTGAAGAGAAAGCTGCGGTGGTCTGCTCCAGGAAAGCTTTACAGTCTCACAAAGCCTAGGGTGCCGTTCTGCTCAGTCCCATTGGGATTCTTCGCACAGACACTGATTGGACGACAATGGGTTTGGTTGGGTTGGTGTAAGCAGTTCACTATTGGCAACTAGTCTAAAGGCTGGTGGCTGAACACAGGTGGCAATACTGCGGCAGAAAGGTCTGGCAGCCTGCTTCTATGAAGAGAACAATGGATAAAGCCCTACTGAGCAGCCTCTGTCTATAACATACCGCGTTACCATCGGTTAAAATTGACATGCTGGCAGCAGATTTTTTTTTAGCCTTTTTTTTAATCTAGAGCACATATAGGACTTCTATGAACCTATCAAACCCAGCACCCCAATAGAAACAATCCACATGAACAGCAGGAAAGTCACACATGGCCCGCAAACAAGAAATGGCTCTCAAGGGCATTGGCACAATGAGAAAATGTAAATGAGATGAGAAGATTCCACACCAGATGCACCATACATATTCCAGGTGACTGGTAGATCAAGCAAATGGATGGGACACACAGTCTACCACCAGAAACTCTACTTCCACATACGGGTCCTAAAGCAGCATTTTTCAAGCCAAAGACTAAGACCCCTGAAGAACCAACCTAAACTCATCATCGCCTATCTGATTCCAACGCCTCCTAACCCTACTAGAGGTGTGAAATAAACCAAATAGTTCAAGACCCAGTGCTATTTAAATGAAGTATTAAGATAGCCACCAGTGCTCATTGCACATGGTTAATTTAACCTTAAGTATTATCTCCTGAATATTTTTTCATGTATATTTTGTTTTTATATCACAATTTTCTCAAACTTGGTGACAACGCTCAGTAAGAACAATGTTTCCTCTCATTACCCAGTATATTCACACCTAGGTTTCAAGACATAGCATTAGGCTGTGGTCACTCTCCAGTCTTTGCCATCTTGCTCTCTCTGACAACTAGTACAAATGGACTTTCTGAATGGACTCTCTTGTTTCATCATGGTGAATTTGGGCAATGGGAGATACCTGACAAAGACCTGGATGGTAGCCAAAGGGTTTGCCAGAATATTATAGACTATCTGCTATCCTCTTTGGATATTGTCCCTCTAGCTCAGCCATCCTTTCCTTGAAGTGTTCTGGAAACTCTCTTTCCCTTTAGGTCTAGGAAAGATGGGTCTTCCTGCACCATCTAGACACTGTGCCATTTGCTTCTTCCCATAATCCTTTTTAAACTCTCTTCTGTGTATTCGACTCAAATGCCACCCCTTTGCTAAGGATATAACACTGACACAAATCCTTACACTGATCATTTATATGGCAACTTGATGTTCTTTATTCTACTATTTTTAAAAGCAGCGACGATGACTGGTTCTCAATTTATTGTGCAGCACACTGATAAGGTATGGCCCATGGTTTTTGAAACCCCACTTTTTTTGAACCTGCTTCAGTTATTCTCTTTACTGAGGTGCTGGGATTAGTTCAGTAGTCAGGGTGAGCCCCGGCCCAATGCAGCAGTCAATGGTCCTCAGCGCCTTGCCTGTTCAACATTGTTCAACATTCAACTGTATGCATTCATATACAGTAACTGAACTCCTTTCAGGGATGGTTAATGATGGTTTGACCTGTATTCCACAGTGCATCTTTGGCCTGTCCTGTGGCTCAGCTCCATGGTCTAGTAACATGAAAAATCTACCAGCTCATACCATATCCTTCGCAGTACTTGTCCCTGTACTTTGAGTTAGACATACCCTTGAAACCAAGATATGGGTAACCAACTACCTATGCAGTGGTATATCACTGTGCTTCACAGACTGTTGTTCTGCCCCCCACCCCAAGGACATCAGGCTCTGTGGATGGCAATGGCAGAGAGCTAAAGCACTGAGCCCTGTAGTTTGCAGGACTAACTTCAAAGGTAGGCCAGTGCTTCTACTTCAGCCCTACCCAGACACAATTGATCTCCCAGCCAGTGGGCCCACGGCAGCCTGCAGCTGTCATGGTGCAGAGGTTCATGGAGAGGATGAGAAGCAATACATGGAAAAGAGTATGCACAAAGATGTGAGAAAGCCCTCCTCTTTAATAAAGCAGCAAACCAGATTTGAGGTTCAGAATGGCAGCAACATGAGTTTCCATTTCTGAGAAGATGAAGGGAGCATCTTTCTCACAAGGCATTCAAAATTTCTGAGACTAATCTCCTCCTACACAGAAAAGTGCTGTCGGTTTCCTTTGAACATTGTTTCATCAGATGGGCCATTCACAAGCATCTCTCTCCATCTTCTGTTCAGGGGCATTGGTGCATGTCCATCCTATGTGCCAGGCTTGGGCTTTATAAATCACCGTGCTGCACTTTGCTGCTATAGAGCACAGATTGTTATGCATGAAGCTTAAGGAGAATGGTTGGGGTTTTCATAGGCTTTTATACATCACAGGGTTACATCTAAGAATGAATTTTTTAAATGGAAGTCTTAAAGCCCTATTCATTCACTTTCCATCTATTGGGCCTAAAGTCCAGAAGCCTCTGAGAATGAATATTGACAGTGTCCAAGAATGACAAGAGGAGACCATGCTTAGCTGAGCTTCTGAATGTTGGCAGGTCAAAGGAAAACAGCGTAGTCTGATCCTAATAGAATAAATGGACCAAACCAGAAGAGAAAGCATCTTGTCTTTACCCTGCAGGACTCACTCTGCTGAGCCCTGCCCCCTGGAGGAAACACCACAGCTGACAACTGTGGAACAAGAAGTTGACTTAAAACTGACCTCTCCAAGTTGCTGTCACTGTTACAGGCTGTCCAAAGGATTTTCAATTCATAGTGGCCCCATGAGACAGAATAAAACTGCCCATAGGGTTTTCTTGGCTGTAATCCCTATGGAAGCGGACTTCCAGGTTTGTCACCCATGGAGGCACTGGGTGGGTTCAAACTGCCAACCACCTTTCCCTTAGCAGCTTTGTGTTTCATTATTTGTGTCACCAGGGCAGCATGCCATGAGTTTAACTTCTACTTTGCTCTATAGATTAACCAACCACCCAACAATTCTTTCATCTTCAAAGAACCTAGCAGTTTTCCCTAGGGAGATTCAGTCTGATAGTTGCTTGTGCTTCAATGATCCACAGAGTTCCGTATTAGTCTTTCGTTTTAGTGTTGCAGAGTTTGCCATTATTTGACTATGGTTCCATTGACCTGGGCATTCTAATGTTGACAGACAGTAGAGTTGTTTCTTCCCTTAGGCCAGTGGTTCTCCAGTTGTGGTCGCAACCCCTTTGGAGTTGACCCATTCACAGGGGTCACCCAATTCATAATAGCAGGAAAATGACAGCTATGAAGTAGCAACTAAAATAATTTTATGGTTGGGATATCACCACAACATGAGAAACTATATGAAAGGGTTGCAGCCTTAGAAAATTTGGGAACCACTGTCTTAAGCAACCATGAACAATCATGTCATTTCCACATATGAATCCCAGTGTACAGAAGCAGGTCTTTCTGTAGGACACACACACTAAGAAGATGATTTGCTGATCAAAAGGTGAGATGTGTCATTAACTCACCCTGCCAAATCTGTCTCCCCAAACCAGTGCAGAAGTAGCATGGCCTGCTTCTCTGCATCCTTCCCAACACTTGGTGTCGTTCACTTGTTTCGTTTTAGCCAGTTTGAGTAGTCGATATCTTATCAAAGTTTCAGTGTGCATTTCTCTGAAGAATTATAAGGCTATCTACACCTTGCCATAAATTATTTGGTCATTTGAATTCTGACTCCTGTAAAAAGGTTTTAGTCTCTGAAACCCAGAGGGGCAGTTCTACCCTGCCCTGCAGCGTCTCTATGAGATGGAATCGACACTATGGCAGTGAGTTGAATTTTGATAGCATGATGTCTACTTGTAAGTCTTTTCCCCCATTTTACTATCAGATAATGTACAGTGTTTTGATTGATCTGAAGGAGCTATAGAACATTTTAAATATTCTTTTGCATTCTAGAGAGAGACCCTCTGTTCTGTACATTAAAAATATACCTGTTGGCTTAGATCACTATGAAAGGAGAAAGCCTTCTCTTTCTCCTGCAAGGCAGCTGGGGGTTTCAAGTTATTGAGCCTGTCCTTCCCACCCCAATGTGCTGCCCGCCATGCCACCTAGGATCTTTTTTCTCTCTGTAAGAACATTCATTATTCAAATATTCTTCTCTCAGGTGTCTACATAGTTCCCTTTGTAATAAATCAAGTGCCCCTACATGTGTTGGTAAATATATGTCATCTATTTTTGTCCTATTAATCTATTTTCTATTCTCATGCTAATATACTATTTAATCACTATAAAATTTTAAATCTATCCTGGGTTTTTCTTCTTTGAGAGTGTCTTGGATATTTTCGCCTCTTTGGTTTTAGTGTAAGTTTTAGAATCAGTGTTTTGCCCCTAGAAAATATTTTATGACTCTTTTGATATGGATCTCACTGAATCAATAGTTTCCCACACATTTGAGTGACATGATATCCTTGAAAATATAGCTGTCTGGTTGATACCTGTAAGAATTCCATATGGGAGGGAAAACAACAGTTAATTCCATGTTGGGTGCTATGCTCTAAATAGAGGCACCAATCTCACTACCATTGAGTAGATTCTGACAGGATAGGACAAAGTAGAACTGGCCCTCTAATGTTTTGAAATGGAAAATGTTTTTCTATTTAGGTTTATTGGCATATACTTTTCATATTATACAACTTAGTCATCTCATCAAATTAAGAAGAGCTGTGTAATCATCATTGAAATCAACTTCAAATACTTTCTACTCATACCCATTGTTGTTAATTCCCATTTCCCCCAAACCTCCCCGGCCAGCACCCCAATCCATAATCCAGTTACTCTATACATAAAGTGACCTACCCTAGCTTTCAAGCAAAATAATAATGACAAAGCAAAACAGAACAAAATGCTCAGTCTAAAAGAAAGCAGAAAATATTTTAAAACAATTGTAAAACGGGTCAAAAAGGAGATCACATAATAAAGTGTTACACTTTGCCTGAACTGCATCGGCCACAATGGAGGGTGCAATGCCCACTGTCTCAGCATAAGGTGCCTCCCCTCCCTGTATTCTGCTCAAACGGGAGTCGCCAAAGCCTGAACCCCAGCAAATGGACTGTGGGCTTTCACTGTCGTCCATTGCCTTTTGAAAACAAGGTATTTTCCATGTCAACTCTGATACTAATCCCACTTTGGGATTTGGGTTTTACTGCTTACATTCCTTGGACCCTATAGACCGGTGCACCTCTTCCATGTGGACTTAGTTGATGCCTCACTGCGCTACTCTGGGTAGACTAGAGAAACAAATTCAGAGACACTTATATGTCTGAAAGAGAGAACTTTATGTCGAAGAGTAATTAATTGTATGTTAGGAAAACATCCCAGTCTAGTCCAGTTCATGTCCATAGAGCAAATATTAGCCCATATATCTGACACCAGTCTATAAATTCCTCTTTAAGCTCATGAAGTACATGCAATGACACTGAATACAGGGAGATAACAGGTCAGTGGGTGCAAGGTTTTATGAATCCTGTGGTGGTGGAAGCATCTCAGCACTGGTGTGGGTCTCCAGGGTCCTCCAGCTCTTATTCCATCAGCATTGCTTCACGTGGCTTGTCAGCAGGAAGATGTAGCAGTGAGTGTGTCTCTGGCCAATGGTGAGCTATTGATCCCCATCATGCCTCCAAATGCAGTTATCAAGCTGGGATCTGATTGACAGACTAGATTCCACCCCTTCACTCTTAATATTCTCAGTTGACATCAGATTATATAACTATCATAGTCAGCTAGAGAGCTGTTTGTTGGAAGACAAGTCTTTTAGACACCAGACTTTATTCTTTCTGATAGTTGAGTGTCATTTGGTTTCTTCACCACACATTGCTATAGTCCCCAAATCTTTCATGGTCTCTTCTGAGAAGCTAGTATCAAGCACGCCCTTGCCATAGAATTAATTACTCTTAGATTGGAGCTAGAATTAAATGGAAGGCACACATCCATTTAGCTATCTATGGTTTATATATGTCTGGTTCATGTTAGAGATATCATTACCATTTTATGATAGAGAACATTATAAATTATCACCCTGGGGCATAAGGTGATTCCACAAATAGTGTCATTAATTTAGCCAGTGATATAGAATGTAAAACACTGTTGAGAAAAGGAAAGTACATATTATACATTATATAGACCAATTTTTCAGACCACAATATATAAATTATTGACTCGTACAGATTAAACAATTGAATAATTGGACACAATTTACACAAGACAATGGGGGTTGATGACAGGGCAAACTTTTTAATAACACACATTCACAGAGGCAGAACTGTGCTAAGCATGCAAAGCTTAAAGGAATAGAAAGTCTCATTTCCTTAAAAAAAAGAGCATTGGCTAATTTTATTAGTTATACGGTTCCTATCATTAATTAATATAAATAATCATTATTATACTTTATTACATATTTAGATTTTCTACCATTTAATAAGAGAGAGATTTTCCCATATATCAATGTTATTGTATAATGATTCTCTGCTTAGTTCTGTCCAATATTTACCTATATATTTTGAGTTTGTTATTAAATACATACAATTTTGGAAAGGGGGTATCACTGCCCTCTGGTGGGAGTAGGTGGCCCAGCCTTGCTCCCAGAGAGCTGGTGCTGGATTTGAACCGCCAAGGCAGTGGGCTGCAGTCCCGCACTCAACCACTATGCCACTGGGGCTCAGCCAGTACGTATAATTTTAAATATAATTATATTGCTAAAAAAAATTCTACAAGAGATGGGAATAACAGTACATTTTTTAAAGAATCTAGCAAAAACATTTTAAATTAAAAAACAACAATAGTAAAAATTAAGAATTCAAAGACTGAGTTTATACCCAAATTTGACACGGCTGGCGAAGTGAGAAATGAGTTTAAAGCCTCTCCCGAGATTAACCATGGAGAGACGGAAGGATGAGGACACAGGGACAAGGGTAAGAGACAGAACATACAGGAGGAATATGTACTATACACTTAATTTGTGTCCTCCCAAAAGATAGGCCAAAACCATATTTGAGGTATGAAACTGAGAATTTTCCAAAACTAATTAATTTCTTAAGAACTCTAGGCACTTAAGTAGTCCAGAACCATCTTAATAAAATGTCAAGGTCTGTGATTTTTCTGGCCTATTCAAGACGCAAACACCCACTGCCATCTAGCTGATCCTGAGTCACAACAACCCCAAAGGGCACAGTAGAAGCACCTACAGGGTTTCTGAGGCTGTGGGACTCAGGGAAGGAGCCACGCACATCCTTCTTCCCAGCAGCACGGGGTTTCACACAGCTGGCCTTTTTCAATTAGTGGCCAAGCACTTTAACTACTTCACACCGGGAGTGCTTCTGGTCTGCCCTGATCCCCAGAAATCAAGCTGCAGTGTACTTGAGACCTGTCTTGTTCCTGATAAACTAGTGACTATTGCCCTGGATACAATCTTTGATGGGTCCTGTATTCTTACTATTTCTCTCTTACTCCCCAAAAGTAACCAATGTGAAAAATACCATCTCCTACCCCAACCCACCCCCCCCAAAAAAAGTGCCTCAAGTGAAAGTCGAAAGCTCAGATGCTATATCAACGATTTAAACACCAAACTCATGGTCATGGAGTTAATTCTGACTAGTGACCCATGAGATAAAGGAAATTTTATGCAAAGAATTTGGTCTTGAGGAAGAACCTCTAAAATCTTAGAACTTTCCTGGAGATGGACGTGTCTTTGACGTGGTCTCCCAACACCACCACCATCCAAGGCTTTGAACTAATGAGGTACATCTAGGGTGAGACAAGAGGGGTGTTGAAAAGACCTTCATACAATACCAGCCTAGCTTATTAAAGAGGGTTGAAAATTAAGTTGGATCAACCATGCCTCACCAATGAAGTCCTGTCGAAGACTCTGAGCACAGAAGTTCCATGAACTTTGTGATTGGTGATAGATTGAGATCTTAGATGTATCCTAGAGGAGATAGATGGACTACATAGGAGGGTAATACATTGCTTTTGACGGAATGGAAGTTCCCCATTGAGAACTGTGTTAGACAGGGATCTCTATGGAAACAAAACCAGGACAGTTATAATTAGATGATGATGATGATAGATGATGATGAAGATAGATAGATGATAGATAGATAGATAGATAGATAGATAGATAGATAGATAGATAGATAGATAGATAGATTTGTAGAGCAAGAAAGACTATATTGGCTAATTGGTCCACACAGCAGTACAGAGGACTGCTGCCACCTCACTTTCATGGAAGAGTTAATACACTGAAGGTCCTTCAACTCACTCAAAAGGTCAAGAAAGCAAACTGTGGAGTCTGTTCTCAAGACAGGCAGAGTCGGCCGGCCTACAAACAGAAGACAGCAGGGAGGGGCAGCAAGTGGCAAAGTAGGCCCTGAAGGGGTCTCAAGCTCTAACAATGCACACAGGATGGCAGGACCCACCAACAGCATGGTGAAGTAGGTCTCAAAGGAGCCTCAAGTTGTAGCGATGCACACAGGTGACATGGTCCACGGGTAGCTCGGCCCACAGGTAGTGAAGCATGTGGTTGAAGCAAAGAGTCAGGCTCAAGCAGTAGCATGCTGGTCTGATCACCAGGGTGAAAGAGGTGGGAGACTGGCCACTAAATGCATTTGTCTCAGTCACCCTTCAACCAAGCTGAGATCCGATTAAACTGTACCCACAGAGGCCTGGTTCGCACAACAAACCTATCACATATTCTTTGTGTTATAATAAATTTATACTCACGAGAATAGTTCTTTCCTAAGTTCTATAAATCCTCCTAGCAAATCATTGATGCCAAGGGGTTGGGAAAATCCCCAATTTGTAGCCAACAGGTCAGAAGTGAAGCAAACTCTATGAACCCTCAAGTTTATTATGGGCATCCTGAGAGGGTAGGAGAAAAACCTTGAATTTGTAGCCAGTAGGTCCAAGTGAGCAGTTCTGGGATGCAAAATGAATCATATTTCCTCAGAAGTACAAAAGTTAAGATAGATGGGGAATGTTGTGCCTGGAAATTACTTATCTGAAGCTTTGCATAGAGACTGGAAATGAAGGTTGCTTCTCTTTATCAAAGTGACTGAGATCCTTCAGGCAAAAGTGTGATGTTTTGGTCTTCCTGGTATAATTTCAAACAATGTCTCTGATAGCCTATGATTTCAGAGAGCAACATTTTTCACTGATAAAGAAAGCAATAGTCACTTAACGAAAGAGGTCATTATAACACTCTACAGCTGCTGCACGTCCTTGGGGGGAAATATTGTTTCCCATTAATTTTGCAGCCAGCTTTATCTTGCGGCTGTTATTCCAGCCTGATGAATGGCTGGACACAATTTTACTTTCTCAACTGGAGTTAATTTTATTTTTCTCTTTATTTTCTTCCACTCTGCAATCATCCATTTGTGTTTCCCAATGCCAGTCCCTAACTGGAAGTCAGCTGATAAGAGAGTCTGGGAACTGTAGTTTTCAGACATTTTGTCCCCTATGGTACAAAGCAAAGAGGCTTGACATTGAGCAGGGAGCCAATGGCAAAAACAACCCAGGCAACATATCTCTCCCAGTTCAACAAATGCCCTCAGAAATAAAGTGGTCTTAAACAACAGTCTCTCTACTTTCCCATCACCACCAAACTCTTAGTCAATAATTCTCAATTATATATTTAACTCTTTGATGCCTTAATCTGAGCTGGTTTATTTTTAATTATTGATAGTTTTTTTTATTCTTTGATAGTTCAAAGGAAATTATGCTTTCCCCAATTACTTCAGTTGATTGAAACAAAGCAATATTTCATTGGAATCTAGTTCACTGTTACCCAGTTCACTTTCTGAGCTTACTAGGCATTGTTGTCTATTTCTTTCAAATTAATCTTCCTCAACTCAGTTCTCTCCTTGTAACTTCCCTGGTCAAATCTCAAAGGACTCTCCAGCTCCGAAAGAGTATAATGTCCTTTATCTGACATTCACAGACCACAATCTACTTTTAATGTAACTTCCTCATCCCATGCCTCTAAACTCCTTTATTGGAGAAGGATCATCAATGTCTATAAGAGACTGAGGCCAAGTCACAAGAAATACCCAACTCAAAAAGTCTAGGTGCATTAAAATAAGCAGAGTCATAGAAATACCAAGCTTTTTGCACCTAGGCTGGTATCACAGAAGACCCAATATACTATCCCAACCTCTCTGTTACCATTGATAGAAAAACAGTAGGACATAGCTTAAGTCAAAAAAAAAAGCGCCGGGGGGTAGGGGAGAAATTTCTGACCATCAAATTTAGGACACGTATAAACAAAACTAGTTTATAGGGAAAATTAAATCCAGGTTAAAAACAAACCAAATAGAGTCTGTCTGTCACTCTGTCTTTGATTTTCGTCTCTTTGTTTCATACCACCTTGCTCAACATAGAACACATGGGCATGGGAAGCATGGCCTGAAATTCTTGCAGTATGAAATTCTGCAGACAGAAATTCTGTCCCAATATCACTTAAAAATTATTTTATATTACAATAAAAAAACTGTCGGAGAAGGATCTTGACCTGACTTGGTACATGGAAATGCCCATCTCTTTAATCTATGTACCAGGTTAGGGATCTGCCATCTAACCTAGTTTAGACTGTACACATATATCCATCCCTGAGACCATGGGATGGAGGCTCTCTGATGGCCTGACATTTAATATGACTCTCTTACTGATAAATAAGATATGATTGACCTCATCAGTCCTAGAAACACTTAACAGAAAGGGATAAAGGGCTTAAACAAACCCCTTCTCTTCTCAAGGGAACAAAGTCTTGATATGAATAGAAAGAAAAGATGCATGTCAACAAAACAGGGTCTTCCTTGTTACTCTTGCATTCTGTCAGGTCTCAAGTTTCAAGAACTCTGACTCACAAGATCATATTACAGCAGATTCGCGCCAGTCCCTTCAGATTTCAGCAGACAAGCATGGCTGCTCTGATAATGGCACTAACTCTTCCTAAATCTCTCCCACATATTCAAAGTTAGTTTAAAATAAGTACGTTGACATCAGGATTTAAAACAGAATCCTGTAATCAGACAGGACTTTGGATTTTCTTCTAAGTCCCTTTCCCACACACCATCCCAAGAGTGCAACATTTCTTAATAGCAAAGGCCCTCAAACATGTGAGTTCTTCACTTCATAAAATTCTGTGCTGACCATAGGATGGGTGTCAGTTGAATGGATATTAAAAATGAAAGGATAATATCAAGAACAATGCCCTTAAGATCATGCATGGATAGAGTGTCTGGATTAAACCCACACACATCAAAATCAACCACCAGCAATTAGTTTCATTAAAGAGATGATTAAAATAAAAGATAATAAAGACACCAATGAATTCCACAAATCATCCAGGAACAACAACTACGAGACAGAGGCCTCCCAAAGGAATGTTAAAACAGAATGCTAAGTTTTAGACAATATACTTATTAGACGTTACTTTTCACTAGTTACAGTGTCCCTCTGGTCAAGTCACTTCTTGACCTCATTCTTCTAACATACTAAAGATGTGTGTGTCAAGAGACCACAAGAAACTCTGATGAAATTCTTGAATATGCCTTGTATGAATGGAAACTATTTTGCTCACAACTTCAAGAGATCTTGTTGTTGCTGTTAGGGACCCATGGAGTCAACTTGGACTCCAATCAATCCTCTCTAGATGAACAACACATTGTCCTGGCCTGCAGTGTCTTCCCAAGAGCAGGTGTGTTTGAGTTCATTGTTGCAGACACTACTCTTTTCCGATGGCTCTATACTTTACCAAGTCTACCAATCTACTACTTTTCCAATGACTCTCTACCAAATCTACCTATCAACTACTTTTCCAATGACCCTCTACTTTACAAAGTCTACCAAGATCTCCAGAGACAGGTCCTTTCTGTTAACATGGCCAAAGTAAGTGAACCTAAGTCCCACTATCTTCACTCCTAAGGAATAATGACTGTACTTTTTCCAAGAAAGATTTGCTCATTTTCCTGGTAGTCCCCAGTATACTCTCTATTCTTCACCAACACCACCATTAAAAAGCTTCAATTTTTACTTGGTTTTATTTATTGATTTCCTATATATATTTAAAAATACCATGCTTGGGCCCAAGTGCACCTTAGTCATCCAAGTGACATCTTTGTTTTTTAAGATTGTAATGGGTCCTTTGAAAGTAGATTTGCCTGATCATTCCTTGATTCCCACATAGGTCTCCTGAAAGACCACATCCATGAACGAAAATCTGAGTAAGATTCTCTCCAGGCTCTAATAATTCTGATCCTGTGATTCCAGTAATAAATGACTCACCTGAGAATCATGATGATGGAGATTGATGACAAAGAAAGAGTACAGAGAAGTAAGTTGAAGCATGAGTGCTGGGAGTGGTGGCATGATTATGAATAATGGTTTGGAAGTCAAAGACTTAACTAACCTCAAACACTGTATGTCCTCAGCGTTGGATTCTCATGCCCATTATAAATTCTATCTAAGCAGCAATTGATATTCAGAGAAGTAACCATGCATATAAATGAGAACGATGTATACCAGCCAGCTTGTGAGCAACAACATTTTACTTGTAATTGAGCTTTGATGCTGACCTGAATAAGAGTCTGGGAGCTCAGGACCTTGGGCAATTTTTTATTGAGTCACACGGCTCCTTGTCCTTAGATGCAGTGCAACCCAAAATGTAATTTCCAAGCCAAGCATTATTTCAGCAAAACTGAAAGCATGTGTTTTGAATTTAAAGTTAATTGACCAATTAACAAATTGTATAGTGAGAACAAGTTGATGTCCTCAAATGTCTCAAATCTCCAACTGTAGCTTGTTTCTTCCATTTTGCTCTTTGGAAACAGAAAGCTAAATTATACTAGGGGAAAAAGTAACTATCTGAATCCTTACCCTACCCATGATCTCTGTCTGACAAGCCCTAGAGTTCAAGAGACTGGAAACATGGTGGTCTGATATCCTCCGTGTTTCTCCCCTTATGAGATGGAAATTCCCCCACTCATTCCACACTTCAGCCCTCACAGCCAGCTTAGGGACATCAGCTGATTCAGATGAGGATATAGGCTCTGGTGTATGGTTTGCAAAAAAGATTCTTGTCTTTTATCTCACTCTATCCTTAGTAAACCACATCAGATTGAAGGCTTCAACAGGCAGTTTGTTTTTTAATTTGCAAAGCTGTCTCTTTTTAAATTTTTATTATTAATTGGGAGTAAATACAAATAACATAACATTCCATAGTTCAATCACAGCAAGCCAAATTATAAAATTACTATCAGTTTCCAAACATTCCTTTTCTTCTTGGACTCCTTGATATCATCTCCCTTTTTACCACCATCCCCACCCCCTACCAACGCTAATCACCACTACCATCAATGTAATGCCCCCACCTCCAAAACCCTTATTCTACTTGTTGCCCCTAATGGTTAATCAATTCTGAGTTTCATATACCAAAACTAAAACAAAAAAATCATAAACGAGTAACATAACTTCAAGAGGGTGATCCCCCAAGACAAGATCAGGCCCAGTATGCATCAGAGAGGGATCAAGTGACAAAGTTTTAACAGGTGAAGTCAGTTTTATCCCGTTGATATCCTATACTCATCTCTCCAATGCCTGGTGTTTACTAACTACTTTCCTCCCATGCCTCCCTCACAGACAGGGGGAGATCACCAGATCTTGTTTCCTACATAGTTCTCACAAATGTATCTTGAACTCCCATTATCCTCTATACCTTTCTACGAACTGTTTTCTCACAGTGTAGGCTCTGACACTAATCTCTCCTTCAACCTTGGATTATATCATTTACAAGCTTTCAGGGATTGATGAAGGTGTGCTTCTTCCACATGGGCTTCCTGCAGTTGACATCTCACTCAGATGGCTGCTTGCTTAGAGCCCAGCCTTTAAAACCTCGGACTATTTTATCTGAAAGCCAGGCACCATCTAATTTATTTGCCACATTTTCCTATAGCATCCATCCATATCTTCTGGGTGCCCGAAGGGCGAGTATCCAGCAGGGCCATGATGTAAGAACTAACTGTTTTTAAATTGGAACTAGAATCCGCTTTTTGTGATTGTTGTTGTGGTGGTTTTTTATCTGTCTTTGGCTCCCTTTCAAAATCTCCTTGTTAATTGATGGTAGAGAATCTTATCACTTATCCCCCTACGGCATAACATTCTGTCAAAATGTCTTTGATTCACCCTGGTTCTAATTTGTTATAACTCTTTTGAAAAAGGAATGTTGGGCCAGTATCGGCTAACTCCTTACCACCATACCTGAATTATTCACTGGGACAAAATCAATCCTTCCATAACTAGACACTATTTCCACAAACAATGGATGTTAACAGTCAGGGAAATTGTACAATAATAATCACTGAGAAAATAAGTCACAGGCTTGCTGGAATAATACTTACGTTAATACAGCTTATTGGGCATTGACACAGCAAAACTGTATTTGTCCACCTGTCGACAACAGTTCAACAATCTCAGTATGACTGTCTTCTGCTTCCTCAGACACAGGTATTTTCTGACTTATGTCCTCAGGCTCCAAGTGTGTCCGAGGCAGAGTCCAGCTCACTCAGTGGAGTTTCTGCATTGGATCTCAGTGAGGCAGCCTCTGGAGCATGCTGCAAACCTTAAAGCTACAAAATTGAAGGTCCCACTGTTACCATGGCACCCCGTCAATGTAGCTCATTTGGTCCATACCACCAAAGACACCCGCCCTAGTGTCCACCAAGCACTTTCAGTCATTTCTGCCCAAACTGGAGTTCGGTTCTCCCTTTCCTATCAAAAAACATGCATTTGTGTTCCCCAAGACATGTTTTCTCCCTTTCCTTTCCCCTGACTTGTTTTTCCCTCAGTCCTTCTCATCCCTCTGATAGGGCTGTCTGCCTGTCTGGGGTACCTCATGCTAGATTCACATGGCAGCCAGTGGGTAGACAACATCCCCTTCCCCTATTTTGACCATTTGATCCCAGCTGATGTGAAAGCACCCTCCAGCAAAGTGACCTTCGAAATACTAAGAGAGGATGGTGCATGGTTTACTGGCACCAATCGAGCTCTCCACCAGGCTTTCTGCCTGCCCTGGTCTATAGACTGGATGCCCTACAAGCCTGAATTGTGCCCATTCTGCTTCTTGCTCCTACATTAGTGGACTCCTACATTATCTGTCCTTTTGTGATTGACTAACTTTACTCAGTATAAGATCTTCCAGATGTCCTCCTTATCTGGAGGTGTTTCAAATTGTATCACTGTTTTTTTAGGGATGTGTATACCAAGTTCTTAAAAATCCAATCTTCTACTTATGAGAATGTAGGCTGTTCCCAGTTTCTTGCTATTGCAAATTATGCTGTGATGAGTATGAGGGACCATAGGACCATTCGTTTTTGTTGTGGCTGCTCAGCCAGGCTATCATTCCCAATGAGTCAATCAAACATCGATTGAGGTGTTGCTGTGAAGGGTATTTGGGAGATGTGAATAAAGTTCATACTTCCAAACTAGACATATGTCATCATCTGGTTGTGATCTGTTTCTTGTTTCTTTGGGGTATGTGTCTATTATTGGCATTACTGGGTCATATGGTAATTCAATTGCCATGTTTTAGGAATCGCCATATTGCCTTCCACAGGGACTGTATGTATTTTACAAGCCCACGAGCCGTGGCAAAGCATTTCAATCTCACCACACCCTCTTGAGTCTTCCTTGTTCTCAGTTGTTTGTTTGTTTTTAAACATTGGGCTATCGTTATTGTTGTTAGATGGTATCTCATGTTTGTTTTGACTTGAATTTCCAGGACGGCTTATGGACAGGAGCACTTCCCGTGTCTTTATTAGTCATTCAAGCATCATCCTTTGTGAGTCCTCTATTCAAGTCTTTTGCTCACATTCCCCGAGGGTTATTACTTTTGTTCCCCTTGTGATGGGTTTACAATATACTACAGATTTTAGTACTTAGTCTTTGTCTGTTATGTCATTGCTAAACATCATTTCCCAATATTTGGGCTCTCTTTGAAGGAAGTCTTTCGACGTACACGGTGTTTTATTTTTAACAGGCCGCATTCATCTATTTTGTCTTTTGTTATCTCCAATGACTTGTGCATTCCCTATACTAAGACACTAAGATAGTTAATGCTTATTATGCCAAGCTGGCTGATAAACACACGTAGGGTTAATTGAAGGGTGGAGTGATAAATGACTCAGTGAGTTTTGCTTTTCTAGTTCTCAGGCGTCTTGCTTTCTGATGGTTGGACCAGGGCATAGCTCCCTTAGCCAGTTCCCTGCTTCAGCTGGCAAGGCTCACTTCCTGTAAGACATCCCTAAGAAGTCACATCAACTTAACCCAATGCAGCCCAGAGTGCTGGAGCAGCACCTGAGGAGACTTCTGCCAGCACAGAAGTTTACAGGTTCACTGATTCAGCTTTCCATGTGCAGTCAATGCCATTGCGTGTGTCTTGTGAGATGGAGGACTTTGTGAATTGGTGCTGGACATATAGGTTAATGTTGGACTTGTGGCCTGGGGCACACTGGGTTGGGATGTCATCTTGATGTGCACTTACCCTTTATATAAAACTCTCTCTTAAAATAAGAGTCTCCGTGGATTTGTTTCTCTAAAGTCCCTAGACTAACGCAGGCACTTACTTTTGTCCCAATTTTCTCATTGATAAGCTTGATAGCTTTCAGCTTAACTTTAAGATCTTTGGTCCACTTTCAGTTTGTTTCTATGGATGGAGTGAGATATGGATTTTGTTTCATTCTTCTGCAGGTGAATAGCCAGATTTTTTTTTCAGCACCATTTGTTGAAGGGCGAATCTGCTTTCCATTTCAGACTTTTTGCGCCTTTCTCAAAATTCAGTTGTCTGTATGCAAATGTTTTATTTCTGGGTTTTCTGTCCTGATCCATCGGTGCATGTATCTATCACCATGTCTGTATCAGGCTGCTTTGACAACTGTGGTTGTACAGTCAGTTTTGAGGTGAGCTAGTGCCAGATCACCAACATCGTCCTTTTTGAGGAGTTCTTTGCTTACCCTGGGCTTCTTTCCTCTCCATATGGAGTTGGTAGTCGGTTTTCTCATTTTGTTAAAGAATGATGCTGGAATTGGGATTGAGATTGCATTGAATTTGGAAATTTCTTTAGGTCGGTGGTTCTTAGCCTTCCTAATATCACAACCCTTTAATACAGTTCCTCATGTTGTGATCCCCTAACCATAAAATCATTTTCGTTGATACTTTATAACTATAATTTTGCTACTGTTATAAGTTGAGCGACCTTTTGATCCCCAAAGTAGTCGCGACCCAGGTTGAGAACTGCTGCTTTGGGTATGACATGTTCACAATATTGAGTCTTCCTATCCTAGAACGTGGGATAGTCTTCCATTTGTGTATATCCCTTTTGGTTTCTTGTAGTAATGCCTGTAGTTTTCTCTTTAAAGGTCTTTTGGGCTTGGGGCTAAGTTTATTCTAAGGTATTTCAGCTTTTGTGTGCCTATTGTGAATGGAATTGGTCCTTTGATGCCTTTTTCGGTATTCTCATCACTGGTATATAGGAATCCAATTGATTTCTGCTTGTTAATCTTGTATCCTGCTACTCTACTAAACTCTTCTATTGTTTCCAGCAATCCCGTTGTGGACCCCTTGGGATTATCAATATATAAAATCATATCATCTGCAAATAGCAAATATTCCACTTCTTCTTTGCCCAATTGTACTCCCTTGATTTCGTACCTTTACCTTGTTGTACAGGCTAGGATTTCCATCACAATGTGAATAAAAGTGGGGATAAGTATCACACTCATCTTAGTCCCTTCTCCATTGGAAATGTTTACAGCTTTTCTCCGCCGAGTGTAATACTGGCCATTGGTATTTCTTTTTTTTTTTTTTTGTGGGCATCACTGCCCTCTGGTGGGAGTGGGAGGCCCAGCCTTGCTCCTGGAGAGCTACTGCTGGATTTAAACTGCCAGGCCTGTGGGCCACAGTCCCACACTCAACCCCTACTCCACCGGGGCTCAGCCCGGTCATTGGTTTTTCATAGATGACCTTTATTGTATTGAGGATTTTCCATTCCAATCCTATCTTCTTAAAAGCTTTTATTAGGAATGGGTGTAAGATAGTGTCAAATTCTTTTTCTGCATCAATTGATATGATCAGCTGGTTCTTACCCTTTTTCTTGTTAAAGTGGTGGATTACATTCAATGTTTTCCAAATGTTGAACCATCCCTGCATCCCTGGTATGAATTCCACCTGGTCTACATGTATTCATTCATTCATTCAGATAGGTTGCTGAATTCTATTTGGAAAGGTTTTGTTGAGATTTTTTGCTTCCATGCTCATAAGATATATCAGTCTATAGTTCTCTGTCACTGTGGGATCTTTGCTTGGTTTGGGTAACAGGGTTATGTTGGCTTCATAGAATGAGTTTGGAAGTTTGCTGTCCCTTTCTATGTTCTAGAAGAGTTTGTGTAGGATTAGTGTCAGATCTTCTCTGAGTACTTGGTAAAATTCTCCTGTGAAGTCCTCTGGACTGAGCTCTTTTTTATTGGGAGTTTCATGATGACCTTGTCTATTTCTTCTTCCGCTATGGGTCTGTTCACATTCTTAATGCGATGTCCATATGCATTCATTTGGGAGTAGAGTGCTTTTCTAGGTATTTCCCCATGTCATCCCAACTATTGAATTTGTTGAAATGTCGTTTGTAAGACTTTGTTATTTATATTTTTTTATTAGAGTCTGTTGTGACTTCCCCTGTTTAACCTCTAATTCTAGATGTTGTTATCTGTTGTTATCTGTTCTTTTCCTTTGCTAAGCTTGTTAATGGTTTGTCAGTTTGTCAATAGTTTGTCAATAGTTTCAAAGAACCAACATTTTGCTTTGATTTTTTCCATTCTTTTTCAGTCTTCCATTCGTTTTTTTCTGCTCTAATTTTTATGATTTGCTACTCCAAGGTTCAAGCTGTTGAGTCTGTTGGAGGTATGTAGAAGAGCAGAACATGATTCTCCCTTCTCTCTCCATGTGTGTATTAATTGTCATAAAGTGACCTCTGATAACTTTTTTGCTGTGCCCATACGTTTTAGTTTACTATATTATCATTCTCATTAGTTTCTAAGAACTTCCTAATTTCCTGTCTTATTTGAGCTATTACCCGGTCTTTCTATGAGTAGTGAGTTATTGAGTCTCCAAACATTTGTCTTTGGGTTTTTTGTTTTTGTTTTGGGTTTTGTTTGTGTCTATTGCTGATTTCCAGGTGCGTGACCCATGATCAGAGAATGATCGCTATGCATTGTTAGAATTTCCTTTTTAGACTAGCTTTGTGGTTCAGCATGTACTCTGTGTTAGAATATGAGCTGTGTGCATTAGAGAAAATGTGTATTTTTCTTTTGCTGTGGTTGGAATGCTCTGTTGATATCTAAGAAGTTGGATTTTATTGTATTGTTCAGCTCTTCAATTGCTTTATTGAGTTTCTTACCTGTTGAATTATCTTTATTTGATAGTGGTGTATTTAAGTCACCTACTATTGTTGATGTGGTGATTTGTCTTTTCATCCCTTTGAGTATTTGGTTGATGAATATCCAGGGTCTTTTGTTGGACACATATATGTTTAATATGGTTATATGTCCTTGGTCTATTCATCCCTTGGACATTATGTAATGCCCATTCTTCTCTCTTGTTATATCATATACCTTGAAATATATTTTGCCAGAGATTAATATTGCCACCCCTCCTTTTTTTAGCTGCCATTAGGTTGATAAATTTTTCCACTATCCTTTGACTCAGCCTGTTTTTGTGTATGAGTTTGAGAGGTGTCTGTGTTAGTCCAGGTAGACTAGAGGAACAAATTCAAGGACACGCATATGGATATAAGGAATGGGTTTATATTCAACAGGACATTGAGAAAACATCCCAGCCCAGCCCAGCTCAAAGTCACAAGTCCGATATTAACCAATATGCCCGAAACCAGTACATAAAGTCTCCTTCTGACTCACAAAGTCACAGGTCAGTGGCTACAAAGTCCTGGCACCGACAAGGGTCTCCCCATGTCTCCTCGCTTCCAGGGCTCAGTGTCCATCAACAGCATCCCGTGGTGGCAGAAGCAACTCATCGATGGAAGAGGCCTCCATGTGGCTGCCCAAGCCTCAGAGGTCGAGCTCCATCAGGGCAAAGCCATGTGGTTTCTCCCCTGGCTCCTCCAGCCTCCCAGACACCGCCATTCTGTGTTGCCTGTGGTTAATCATCTCTGAAACTAACTCCCGACAACTGCGGAAGATAGCTTCTCATCTTTACAAGGGAAATACTGCGAGATTTCCCAGGAGTCTCAGGTGAAAGCCATGCCCACATAGAGGCCTCAGCGGCTACTAAATGGCTGTCTCCAGAATAACAGGCCAGACTCCACCCCTACATTTCAATCATAAAATTAACATAAGCACATGACTGCCACAGTGTCTCTTAAAGGAAGCAGATTGATGGATCTTCTTGCCTAATCCAGTCTGTTATTCTTATCTTTTGATTGATATGTTCAGCCCATAATTAAATCTAAAAGTAAATTAGCCACTGTCGTCTTATATTATTTGTGCTTACTATTTTATGTTCTTCCCTTTTTATGTGGTGCTGTGTGAGTTCATTTGTGTCTTTGCTTCTCCATTAGATCTGTATTGTTTGGGGTTCTTTTATCGGTTTGTTGGTTTCTGGGTGATGTTGCACCCTGTGGTGTTCTCATGTTTTAGATCTGTGGTTGTTGGTTTTCTTCCCATAAAGAAATTTTTGTGATGCTGGCTTTGTTTTTCCAAATTCTCTAACTATTTCCTTATTTGAGAAAACTTTTATTTCTCCTTCAAATTTGAATGGAAAGTTTTGGATACAGGATTCTTGGATTGACCTTGTCTTTCAACTTTCAGAATATGTTGCTCCAATATCTTCTTTCTTGTATGGTCTCCAGGGAGAGGTCTGAGCTTATTCCTATCTGTTTACCTTTATATTAAACAGCTTTTTGCTCTACAGCTGCTTTCATGGTTTTCTCCTTTTTCTTCAAGTTGCATAATTTTTACCATTATATCTCTTGATGTGTTGTGGGTTTTTTTTTTTTTGGGGGGGGGGGAGGTGTAATCTATTTGGTGTCCTTTCTGCTTCATGGATGTTTATCATTCACATCTTTGTGATATTGGTGAAATTTTCTTCCAAGAATTCCCTTACGATTTGACCTGTAGACTTATTTGTTTCTTTCTGCCCAGGCACTCCAATAATCTTACATAATTATTTTGGCTCATGGTATCCTACATCATCATCGGACTTTCTTCAGATTCCTTTGCCTTTTTGTTCGCTTTTTTGCCCTCTTGTTTCCTGAACTCTGCTTGCCTGCCTTTGAGTTTGCTGATTTCATTTTCCATTTCTACCATTCTATTGACCACCCCTTGCTCTTATTGCTCTTATTGCCTAACATCTAGTAGGCATTTTTATAGCCATTTATCAGAAGGAAAGATAAGACTCGGAGAAGTCAGTTGATTTGACCAGCACTTCCAAGTGTCCAGTATCTTACACAACTCCCAATGAGCTCTGCCTCTGACATTGCATTCAGATTGGACAGTGATCAATAGCATACAGAAGTCAAAACATGTCACAACCAAGGTTATTTAAAAACTGTAACTTGTTGTTATTGTTCTCTCTCTCTTTCTCTTTACTTCTCACTCTTTCCCTGATTTTCTCCCTTACTCCCACCCTCTCTCACTATGTAATATGGAGGGATCCAGGTGCCATATCATAAGGATACACTCAGCAAGGAACTGAGACCTGCCAACCACCATGGGAGTGAACTTGGAGGGGGATGCTTCAAGTCAAGTCTCAATCAAGTTTTGATATCATTGCAGCTATATAATTGAAGCTCTGAATGACAGTTAGGCTACCATCCTCATTATAGATCATGAACCAGAATTACTCTGTTAAGCTAGTGCTGCCTTTCTGACCCTTGACAGCTATAAAATAATAAATTTACACTATATAAAACTACTGAGTTTGCGGGTGTCTTGTTTTGAGCAATAGTACATAGGATTAGCTATGTTCAATGATGGCATGACATACCAGAAAGGTCTCTATGAGCTCTCACTCTACTTCTATTTAAGAGTTGACTTCCATATTCACTATGGAATATACAGAAATATCTCACTGACATAGAGTGAATGTCTACGCATGGCAACCCTATTGGATAGGATAGAACTGCTCCTATGAGTTTCTGAAACCAAAGCTCTTTACAGGTGTAGAAATCCCTTCTTTCTCTTAAGGAATGGTTGTTGGTCTCGAACTTCAGACCTTGAGATTAGCAGTCCAACATGTAACCATTTTTCCACAGCAGCTTTTAATTGAAGACACACTAGAGTTTCTTCTATAGAAATATATAAGAAGAATGTGTGTACAGAACACACTGATGTCTTTACATAATATACTTTTTCATTCTTGAGAGACTTTGGGGGTGGGGGCAACATTAGCTGTTGATCTCAGCAGAAACATCTCAGACTGGAATATACCTTTCCAAGTCCTCTACTGGATTATAAATATACTCATGAGCCAGTTCTAATGTGCCAGGAGGGATACTGCTTACCCCTGTACTTCTTCCCTCTGAAAAGCATAATCACAGGCCTGCTCAAAGGAGCCATGAAGGAACTCTGGTGGCATATCGTTACTTATTGACTACTAACCCCAAAGTCAGCAATTCAAAACCACCAGATGATCCATGGGAGAAAGCCTTTCTACAGAGCTATCGTGTCTGCAACCCACAGGGACAATTCTACCTTGTCTTAAGAGTCAGATTCAATTCAGCAGCGTTGAGTTGGTCTGGGAACTAAGGAGCCCTGATTTACAGCTTTAGAAACTGGCAGGCATAGTTCTGCACTCTCCTAGAGTGATCTTTATGAGATGCAATTGACCCAATGGCAGTGAATATCTTGGGTTCACTTTCAACCAAGAAACAGAACCTTTTGCTATCTAGTTGGTTCCAACTCAGACAGAGTGAAAATGACCTGCAGCAACAGGATTCAAATCACCAGTCTTTGAATTAGTTGCTGTGTGCTCGAATCACTACACCCCCAAGGCTGTCTACGACTTGGTCATCACTGACTCCGCTCTTGCACTCTTTCCAGTGACCAGCAGGGTGAAGGCCCAGCATGTTCATCTCAGGCCAAAAGGAAAGGGATCAGAGACCATTAGCGTCTGCCTACTCCAAATTGCCCCAATGTATTTGGGGATCATTTTGCTTAGCTCTCAAGCAAGCTTACGGCAAAGATGAGAGATGCTGATCTTGCATTTCTTTAAAGAGCTGGGTCAGAGACATGGAGAGAGGAATGAAATGAGGTTACTGGCTACTCACTTTAAAATACAATCCATATGCAACTTAAGAGCACACCGAGAAAGAATGTTTATCAATTTTCCTATAAAAATATGAGGTCAGTCTATTAATAAGAAAAAATATTACAACTTCTGGGACCAGTTTTGCTGAGTCGGCTGAATGATATGCCGAATGCCCTTGTTACATACATCTTTACTATCATATACCCAGTTAGGTCGTACTGGAGACAATCAAGATTATTTTGTGTTATAATTTATTAGCCTTCCAGTAATGGAAGGAGCCTTTTCACTGGCCCCGTCTCCTCATGCAGTGCAATATCTTAAACATTTTAATATCCCTGCAATTAAATAAAAGTGACCTCGAACTATTTTTATTAAAATGTAAGTTATTTAAATGTCTCTAATAAATAAAATGAAGATGAATGAGGTGAGCCACTAAAAAGTGGCAATTAACTTGATAGATGGGGCAAGAAGATGCTGGCAGATTAGAAATGGTCTCAGCCCACTGCCATCAAATTGTTTTCAACTCACACCAACCTGTAATCCAACACAGGGTGGCCAAGACGACAAACGCTCTAGGAGAACAGGCAGCCTCAACTCTCTTCCACAGGGAGGCTGGTGGATTTGAACTACTGACCTTTAACAGTGAAGTAGCACAACACTTCTCCAAGTACAACAGAAGGAGACACTGCCCCTGTGCCATCCACCCAGTCCTTGCTGTTGGAGCCCACATTTTGCAGCCACTGCATCGGTCTGTCTCATTGAAAGCTTTCTTCTTCGCTGACCCTCTGCTTGACCATGTATCATGCATGTCCTACCAGCAACTGTTCTCTCCCCTAAACAGGACCAAAGCCCAAGACACCAAGACCACTGTCCTCGCTTCTCAGGAACCCTCTGGCGGTACTTCACCCAAGACAGATTTGTTTGTTCTTTTGGCAGGTCATGCTATAGTTAATATTCTTCACTAGCACCACCCTTCAAAGGTATCAATTCTTTTTCAGTCCTCCTCATTCCGCAGCGATTCTCAAAGATCACCACCATCGAAAGCCTTACGATGGAGCACAGTCGGGTACTGAATAAGGCAGGCGTTTCATCAGAACTTGCAAGGGACTGACCAGCCACTGGTTTGTTTGCTTTTTTATTTTATTTGTTTATCAAATCTCAACTACTGGCACCTTCTTCCCCCTGCTACAAAATAGTGGGAATGTCAGTGAACATTTGAATGGGAATGAGACAATCACAAATTTGGCCTCTCCAAGGCCAAAAGTCAGAGTCAGGTCTTGTCCCTGGAGGGTGCGGTGATGAGTGGGATTTTGTGACTGGTGCCCCAGGTCTGTCTGTGGCCGTACCCAGAGAACCAGCTGGAGAGTGACAGCACCCACCCTCCAATTCCTTCTCACTCACCTTCTACAAGCACCTTTGGCCTCTCCCTCAACCTAACTGATGCTCATTTGTTCTGATGACAGATCGCCCATCCATTGGCAGGAGCTAGCTCAGCTCTGTCAGCCACAACTCCCCCACTTCCTGCCCAGATGCCCTTTCATGAATAACTCCATTCATCCCACGCATTGAAGAAATTGGCTGATCCTTAAGCACTGATTAATGCAACCTCCGAAGCTGTTTCCTTTCCAACAAAGTAACCTATTTTCCTCTCAACAAACCAGCTCATGAACTCTGGGGTGTGTGTGTGTGTGTGTGTGTGTGTGTGTGTGTGTGTGTGTGTGTTAAACAAAATGGCAAGAAAGTCTCATTTAATTACCTATTTGGGTTATCACTTATGCAACTCCCACCCTCTCTTCTAATAATTTGGGTGGCTGGTTGAACTGTGCCCTCCTAACTGGAAGAAATTCAGAATATAATCCATTGCAAAGGTTTTTGTCTGCTTTTTATGTGAAGAGAAAAGGTCGCTCTTCTGGTCTAGATGGGCCTGAAGTTGGGGCTCATTCCTGAGAGAACAACAGCTCCCAGAGACTCAAGAATCTCTCCCCTTCTATCTGTCAGTCCTGAGGAACCACGGAGAAATGTGGGCAGACGGTGAATGGTGAAGGGGCTGAGTCACCTTGTCGGTATTCATTTCCCATCAGTGGTCAGGCACTGTGTTGATAAGGTTGAGAAAGAAAATTTAGCATGTTGCCATTGTCACCCATGACTTAAAAAATCAATGGCTTGCCATCTGGAGAAGAGATAGATAGATTCAAAGAATTCCAGATCAGGGCCAAATAGCATAACACTTTCAGAGTACAACACAGAAAGAGATATGACCTTACAGGGAGGAAAACAGACAGAGACCCAATGGAGAAATCGATAACATCATGGGGCAAGTTGAGCTTCCTCAAGGCCTTAGAGAATGAGTATCGATTTAGCATTGAGATACCCCCCCACCCCCAACACACACACACACAATAAGCTCCATGAGGGTAACCACTGCATGGGACCTGTTCACTCTTGTATCCCCAGCACCCACAACAACACCTGTCACACTAGTGTAATCAATAGTGTTTCATAAAGAGAAAAGATAAACAAAAGAAGACTGGGATAAAAAGTTCTCATTTAGTGGTCAACTAGTCTATGCTAGAAATTAAAATGTGTGGGCTGAGCCCCGGTGGTGTAGCGGTTTAGTGTGGGACTCCGACCCACTGGCTTGGCAGTTCAAATCCAGCAGCAGCTCTCCAGGAGCAAGGCTGGGCCTCCCACTCCCACCAGAGGGCAGTGATTCCGCCCCCCAAAAAAGAAATTAATATGTGTGCTTTTCATGTATCAGCACTTATTTTAAGTGCCTAAAGTAAGGGCTAGCAAAGTTTTTCTCTAGTCAGAAAACAAGAATTTTAAGATTTTTCAGGCTACAGAGTCTCTGTTGAAAATACTAATGTCGGGCTGAGCCCCGGTGGCGTAGTGGTTGTGCGCAGGACTGCGGCCCACTGGGACGGAGGTTCAATTCCAACAGTGGGGCTGGGCCTCCTGCTCCCACCACTGGAGAGCAGTGATGCCCCCCCCCAAAAAAATAAACTAATGTCATTGCAGCATGACAATGACTGCTTACATATTTATTTTTCTTTGTTTTTTTTGGGGGGGGAGGCAATCACTGCTCTCCAGTGGTGGGAGTAGGAGGCCCAGCCCCACTGCTGGAATTGAACCTCCGTCCCAGTGGGCCGCAGTCCTGCGCACAACCACTACGCCACCGGGGCTCAGCCCCTGCTTACATATTTATATAGATAATATAAAAATAAGTTAATTTGGCTGCGTGTCAATAAAACTTTATATATACCCAAACCATGCCATAGGGCAGGATTTGACCTGCAATCTCTAGTCTAAAGCAAAGGCAAAGAAATTATTCAATTATGTATTATTAATTCAGTCATATAAACACATGAGTAAAGAAGCAGAAAGATACATATCAAAATTTGAATCCTAAGTTACCTGACTACACACACGTTAGACCTGGGTTATCCTAAAATATAATGGTTTTGCTCAGTTACACTGACTTTCCTAAGACTCAGCTCAAAACTCAGCTCACTCCCCTTGGGTGGATGTTGAACAGCTACCAAATATAATGAGCAAGTTCCTAAATATATAGTTTAGACATTGAGGCAGGTGTCCCTGGGAGAACTTCCTTTCATGGTTTATATTTGAATTTGGCTTTGAAATAATCTGGATGGCTGAGCATCCTGCTCATCAAGTGCAAACATCCCCGTGTGCGTCAGGGAGAAAATAGTCAGCTCTTTGGTGGGGATTTCACAGAGGAATTCCAGCAGCCATTACAGCATAGTGTCAGTGAGAAATAAGACTCACCAAGACACCCACAACCCAGGAAATAACAACAGAGGAGGGAGCTGGCTACAGCCTCAAACAAGTTAGAAGGAAAGTTTTATTGCAGGCATCTGGAGGGTCGGTGCAATTAGACAGAGAAATACAGGCTGCCAAGAAGTGAGTCCCAGGAATCAGAGAGAGCCTCATAGGCCAAGGAAGCCCCCAAGGTGTGGACAGGTCAGGACTCAATTCTAGAAAACTCAACCCCGACTAGAAGATTCCTCCATCTTGATATTGTCTCATGGAAGTCAGAAAGGATAGGTGAGAAAATAGTGGTGGACTCCCATCATTATGTTGTTGTTATTGTTGTTTTCAGCTGCCATGGAGTCCATTCTGATTACCAGCGACGGCACTGGCTGATCGAGCACCCCTCACAACTGCTGTTAGATGTGAGTCCATTGTTGCAAGCACTGTGTCCATCCGTCTCTTTGAGGGACTTCTTCTTCTTGGTGGACCTTGTATTTTACCAAATGTGATGTCCTTTTCCAGGACTGGTCTCTCATGATGAATGTTCAATGGCCTGGCCCCCTGACCACGTGATGGAGGTGCATGGTAACACAGGGGAACCCGCGGACCAGAGAATGACACCATTGTCATCCCTGGAGTTGCCTATGGCTCGTTTTCAGAAGTAGCATGCTAGTAGACCTTTCAGCATCACAGTAGCATGCAAATCTCTGTTGAAGATAACTACTCTAGCCCTGAATCCATTTATCAGGATACTTTCTAGATGGTGAATTGCTAACCCTCCTGTCGATAGCTGTTCTGTTCTGTAGCTTATGAAAGGTTGTCCTCAAACAATGTCGGTGCAGAAGACTTTGAAAAGATGCATTCAGGTTATTTTATTTTTCCGCCTTTTTAAAAACAATCTCTCTCTTCTCTCAGGTATCGTTTTCATTGGGATCAGCCATATGACACTTGATTATATATTTCTTCATGCAGTGAACTCCAACTAAATTCCAAGACCCATAGGATCCAAGTCTTGACGCTTTTCCTGCTGACCCTCAGAAGCCCTGGATTGAGTACAACACAGTTCAAAACTCAAGAGCAATAATCGTTAACAGCTCTGTGTCAAGGTCCTTATTTCTTTATTCTGTTTGTTGTTTTTCACTTTATCTTCCACTCCTGTCTTAGTTTTTATAACATAAATATCTATGTATCTCAATTCTATATTTCAAAATTTCTAGTCCTGTTCAGTTTTTCACACTTTGACTTAGTTGTTTGCTCAGGATTGAAAAATCAGTAGCACTGGTTTGTGTATGTCACACATCTCTTTTACTCTCCATCTCATTCTGTACCTTACTCTTTTCATTGCATCTTTTGTTTTTGAGACGTGTGCAGGTAGCTGCATGTGAATTGAGCTCATTTCTTCTGACTCACCTACATCGTTTCCTAGTATAATTGACTTTGAATCCATCTGCAAATTATGAAAGTAATATCACATAACAATTTGATGAGAATGTTTCTAATTGGCCACCAATTGTCTGGATTAGTCTGGGAGTTGATCAAATTTAACCATTTGGTTAATGACCCAGAATCAGAATTGGCAGTGTGTTCCTTTCATTCATAAATGATAATGGCTTTGCAAGTACAGAGAATGACCAGATGACACCCCCACACCCATCCTTCTCCTTCCTAATGTCTCTGCCATAATGACCTCTGTCTTATTTTGATGGTAAATTTGTAATCAATGAGCTACTATAGCTTCCTGTTTTTCACAACCTCTAGCACACTGGCATGTTGGGGCATTTCTTGGGAAGAGAGACGCTATTCACTGATGATTTCCTTTTCATTTCTTAACTTCAGCATTATGAATACCATCTTTATCCCTCTACCCGCCCTTTAATCGCTCCCTCATTCTTTCAAAAAGCTCTGTAGCTATAACTTCCTGAACCATAAGACCTGAGGGTTTTTTTTTATTATTTAAGATCCAATCCTCAGAGTTACATTCCCATCAGAATGCCTTAGAGCAGCGGTTCTCAACCTTCCTCATGCCAAGACCCTTTCAGAGAGTTCCTCATGTTGTGGTGACCCCCTAATCATAGTATGGCTATCATTGCTACTTCATAGCTATAATTTTGCTACTGTTATGAGTTAGGCAACCCCTTGGAAAGGGTCGCTCGGCCCCCAGAAGGGGTTGCTACCCAGAGGTTGAGAACTGCTGCCCTGTTAACTTAAGAGGAAGACTCCCATGCTCCTCCCAGCTGAATTGGAGTTTCTGGAGGTGGATCCCAAGCTCTGTACTTTTACCAAGACCCTTTGCTGGTCCCTCTGCCCTTGGAAGTTTGAATTCCACTGCTCTGACCCTTGGTTATCTAATATGGAAATTAATAAGACTTTGCATGTCCAGTAAGTACTAAAACTCTTGGTTATAGAATACTATAACTGCTTACCTGGCTTTACCTCTCTGCACATCTAATCTTCACATTTATAGCAAGAAGGATTCACCTAGTCCAGGGGTCAGCACACTCTTGAGATAGAAGAGCCAATTCTGTCCTTCCTAACAACTTTAAAATCACT
This sequence comes from Nesogale talazaci, assembly GCA_004026705.1. NCBI lineage: Eukaryota > Metazoa > Chordata > Mammalia > Afrosoricida > Tenrecidae > Nesogale > Nesogale talazaci. Next base: position 7,393 of record PVJH01009167.1, on the reverse strand, counting down.
CAAGAGCCTTGCATATGTTTTCCCAAAGGAAATCTCCGTGATCTGAAATAATAACCTTCAAATGTTTTCAAGGTAACTTCAAAGCCACATATGGCTCACAAGCCACAGTTTGCCGACCACCGACCTAGCCTAAACTTTTATATAAAACAATGTCAAAGAGGGCTCTTCCTCTCTGGATTTTACTTTTAAAAACTGATTAAAGCTAAAGATTTTCTACCCCACCACTCTATTTACTAAGATCCTATACACCTTATAGATACTGAGTTCAGAGCATTTCCTCTGCTGTAAAACGTTGTCAAGTCCATTTGGACTCAGACTGAATCTATGTGACAGACTGGAACTGCCCTAGAGAGCGCTCGAGTCTGCCATCTTAACCGGAGCCTATTGTCAGATCTTTCTTCCAAGGAAGGTTTCAGGGGATTCGAACCACCCCCTCTTGGGTTAGCAGACAAGTATTTAATTGCCACATCACTGGAGTTCCTTGGCCCTTGTCTCCAGCACCTCCTGAGGAAGGGACAGTCTTTGATCCAGGAGCTTAAAGCCCACCCTGTCTGCAGTCACTTGTTCTGGAAGGCAGATGCTCTCAGACTTGTGTGAATGTCACACACATCTATGTGCGCATTTTTTGTAAATAATGACTTAAGATGAGGTCAGCCTGTGATGGAGTCCTCAGAGGGTGCTATAAGCCAGCTTCTTGTTGCAATGGAGTCTTTCAAAACGCCACATTATAATCTACACATTTCTTCTCTGGGATTTCTTAGGAAAGGGAATTAATCAAGCTGGCAAAACGGAGGGATAGTCATCAGTAACCTATAGCCGCCTTGACAGGTTGTTATAGCAAGTGCTGCCTCCAGGAGGAGTAAGTGTGCAAAGATCTGTCTCTGTGCTTCGGTACGAGGAAGTACGATGGGTGTGCCAGGTTGGATTGGGTAGAGAAACAGCCAGTGACACTTATATATGCCTCAGAAAGAGTTTCCTAGCAAGAAGTCATTTTCATCAAGAAAGCACTCAGTCCAACTCAAGTCCACGGCTCTGAGTCGAGCTGGACCCTCTTTAGACTCATGGAGCCACAAGCCGATGAAACAAAGGCGAAGTGGAAGTCAGGCAGAGCACAGGCTGGTGGGTGCCACGTCCAGTGGGCACATGGCAGGGTGTGGACAGCTTCTGAGGTCAATGGTCCCATGGGGATCCCATTTGGAGGCAGACACAGAAACCAAACAGGCAAGAGGATGGTGGGTGAGGGAGAGAGAGAGCGAGAGAGCGAGAGAGGCTCCCAGGGTCTCCTTAAAGAAAAAAAAATAGGCCATGGCCCGAGGGAGGCATCACCAGGCTACTGCTTAATTGACAGATTGAACTCCCTCCACAGTTGAAATAAAATCTCACCACCACAGCTGGCAAGGATATTTGCTCTTTCCCATGTGCTCATGGGTAAGTCTGGTGCACAGAAAACGACCCTTACATGATTGGACACTATTTGCACAAACAGTGGAAGTTGGTGGCCTGGCAAACTTACAATTATATTCACTGATCATGTGAACCAGAATAATATATCTTCCTTTATACAGAAAGCAGGTTGGGCATTGATGTAGGGAGTAAAGGCTAGTCTGCCTACCAACAGATTGATACTCTTGTTATAGCTGTCTTCTGCTTCTTTGCCCATCATGTAGCTTCAGCCTTAAGTCCTCAGTCCTGTTTGAGGGAGAGCCTAGTTCCCCTAGTGGAGTTTGCACATCACATCCCTCTGAAGCATGCTGTGCACTTTGATGTTGCAGAACTCAATGTTCCAGGGTTCTATGGTACATGGTCTGGGTCACCAGAGGGAATATAGAAACTCAGAAGCATATGGCTTAGTAGGAGCATAATACTAGGCATAATCGCCCCTTAGGGTCCTTAAAACGATTGACAGTCATTCCCCCTCACCCCTGTAAGAAAGTTGATCCTCTCCCTTTCTCGACCAACAGATATGTGCTTGTCTTCTCCAAGCTGTGGGTAGTAACTTTCTTGAGGCCAGAAGTATGCCTTACTATTTTTGGAGTTGTGATTGCTCTGAGCTTAGGATCTTGAATAGAAAACAGCCCATCAAAATTCTCCTTTTGGATCTTTTTAGAAAGCCTTCTGGGCTGTGTCAGGCTCTATCTCTGTCAGCTGCCTTATAGACTTGAAGACGTTCTTACCTTTGACATTTGCACAGTGCGCAGCTTTCTCTTACCATAAATGTCTTCTCATTCATGTTTTTTTGTTGTTGTAGAAATTATGTGAACTAAATCACTTGAAACCAAATTTAAAACATCTCTTTTCAGACAGGGGGAAACAGATATACTCGGTCTGAAGTTATTTTAGAAATGATTACTTAAGGCCAAACATTCTGAATTGTAGCTGTGTTCGGTGCAGGGAACATTTTGAAGATAAAAAGCACCCCTTACAGTGATTATTTCTTAAACTGGATCTCATAGGCAAGCTTAAATTTGTAGCCACAACATCTTAGCAACAGTTTAAAAACAGCATTTATCAAATTGTCCCCAAAGATGCACAGACTCACTGGTGTCATTCAGGAAGCTCAATCACATTCATCTTTGGGACACCAAAGTCGCTTCTTCTAGACTCATGCAGACGTAACTTGTGTAAAGAGACTCAGGAAGGAGGGGAAAATGGGACTCTAGAATCAAATTGTGTGTAAATGATGGTTCTTTCTCTCTCACTCCTAAAGGCTGGTATAAGAAAAATGGAAGGTTTGCTTCATTACGAGAGCCTAGATCCTCAAAGTGCTTTTGCTGAGCAGTTATTCTCGCAGACATGATAAGGAGCTAAGACAAATCAAACATTGCTCCACTCAATGGCACTTTGACCACCTTCTGAAGGGAGCATCCTACCCCTACCCAAACTCTTGGAGCTCTTGGATCAATCCTAATGTCATAGAATGGGTTTTCTTCCTCAGAGCTAGCCCAGCGGACAGAGTCTAACTCCCCCGCTCTAGGGTTTTCTAGGTTATGAGGTTTGTAGGAATAGATCTCGAGGTCTTTCTTACACAGAGCATCTGGGGAGGTTTGAACCATCAAGAAACTTTCCCTAATCGAATGCACATTCTGCCCAAGACTCACCTTAAATGGCATTGGCGTATAGTCATAAACTCACAGAAGCACTTCTGTGTTGTCCTCTATTGTCACTAGCAGGCAGCGCCAATTTGATGGCAGTACGAAGGAGTAGACTAATGTTAATCTGGTTTTTATCCTGCTTTTTTCCTCCATACATCTGTGTGTGTGTTGGTTTTGATGTTACTAAATTCCCTCTGATTTGGGTGGATAATGTTTTATTGTTGTTTTGTTATTATTATTTGTATTTTTAATTGTAAAAATAGTGTAGGCAGAAGTTCTATACTCCTTTTCAAACTCTTTACATACACACACACACACACACACACACACACACACACATATCAAAACAACCAGAATTGCACTGGGTGGAACAGAGCTTCCATAATATGCATTTTCCCACTAGGTGAGTGTGGTAGTTATATAATTGTCAATTTAAGGATTAAGCATATGGGGGTGGGGTGGGACTCTAGCCTATCAATAAGACCATAGCCAATGAGGCCTCTGTGTGGACATGGCCTCCTGAGACTTCTGGGAAATCCTGATTTTCCACCTCACTCTCTGACTTCCCTGGGAGACATTGCGCGGACAAGACACATGGAACTACACTAGTGCCCTAAGCTGGAGAACCACCTGGACCTGCCTTGATGCAACCAGACCTCTGAATCCAGAAAAGCTACAAAAAGATCTCTGCCAGTGCTGAGATGCTCACAACGCCACTGGATCCAAAGACATTCTACCCACTGGCTATGGCCATTCTGCATTTGACTCCATTGCATGTGCTTCTTGAGTCTGAAGAGGGCTTTATAGATTGATATCAGACATATGGGCTAATATTCGGCTTATGACCTTGGACTGGACTGAATTGGGGTATTTTCTTTATCTTCAATCACTCTTTATATAAAACTCTCTTATATACATATGCATGTTTATGAATTTGTTTCTCTAGTCTACCCATACTAACACAGTGAGCATCAAACAATTGACTCTGAACTAGGGCCCCAGTGGCATCACCTGGGAAGGTTCTATCTGATCACAGTGAGTTTTTTCATAAAAGCAGTCAGACCTCATTTTTTGTGATGGCAAGCTTAAGAGAACAGTGTGTGACTATGAGATTTTGTTTCCTGCTCAGGAAAAATGCTACAGAAACTGTTGTGATCCTGAACACAGCTTATAAGGACACTCTGAGAAAAACTCACGTGTATGAGTGGTTTTCTCATTTCAGAAAAAGGACAAATGTTGATTGATGACAAATCTCACTCTGGATGCCCGTCAACTTCCCAAATGGGCAAAAATGTTGACTAGCAGTGCATTTGGAGTTCCACCAGGCCAGACCATTAACCAAACCTTCTACTCAGAGCAGTGGTTCCCAAATTTCCTCGTGCCCCAACCCTTTCATACAGTTCTCATGTGGCGGTGATCCCCCAACCATAAAATTATTTTCATTGCTATTTCATAGCTGTCATCTTGGTACTGTTATGAATCAGGAGACCCCTGTGAAATGACCATTCGACCCCCATGGGGGTCACAAACCACAGATTGAGAACCACCGACTTAGAGGTTCTGAAAAGATTGCATAACTGGGCAATAAAAAGGCCTAATTTGTGGCAAATGGGGGACTGGTTTTGACCCCACCACAATGCACCGGCTCACGCAGCCATCTCAGTGTGCAACCAAAGGCAAAAAACAGCCTGCCTTTCTTTCTTCATTCACCTTACTCACCGGCCCTCTCTGCATGCCACTTCTTTTGTTATAGCGAATGGGGAGGGACATGAAAGGACAGTGAGTAGATGACATAGAAGAGGTGAAGAAAGAAACAAGGGAGGTGTTGTCAGCCATCCAAATAGCTGAGTCTGAAAAATGTTTCCAGGGATGGAATTCCAGATGTGACAAATGTATGAAGTGTAATTGAGAGTATTCTGGAGGTGATAAGATTGTTTTGTTTAAAAAAAAAAAAAGTAAATACATAACTTTGAAAAAAAAATGTTCCTGTTTTTGGTATAGGGGAACGTGTGTGTGTGTGTGTGTGTGTGTGTGTGTGTGAAGAGAGAGAGAGAGAGAGAGAGCAATAGATATATCTATCCATCTAATTTTAGGAAACATTTTAATTGTGTTGTATGTCTTGACAAATTCTCTCCCACGGCTCCTTTTTTATGGTCATTTTGGACTTTCTGTAAAGTTGAATTGTCCACTTAAACTTCTGTTCACCTATTTTAAAATTGTAACATTTTCTATTTCTCTACTTTTCCCAGTTTTTCGGCTTGCTTGGATTTTTTGTGTGTGTTGTTGGCCTCCCAATTAAATAAGTTACTTTGGGGATTTATTAGATTTGCCCTTTTTTGTCAAGTAATTTGAGTTGTTTATTTTGACAAATACTTTTTCAAAACCCTGTATCACTTTTCTCTTGTGGCTATAACAACTACCACACACTTTGCCACTTACAGGTTGTAACACACTTTTTCTAGTTCCCAGCTCTGAAGACCTGAGGACTGTTTTGCAGGTTGTGAACACACACAATTCAGCTTCCTGTAGTGGAAGGAATGAAGTTCTATTTCCTTGCTGGCTGCCAGCTAGAGTTTGCTCTCAGGTCCTAGAACAGCCTTGACCCGTAACGTCATTGCCCACTCAGCAGCAGTCAGGAAATCAAAGGACACATCATGTTGTGCACATCTGCTGCGCAAGACCTCTTTAAAGTGTTATAGAGCACGCGTGTCTCTCTGAGGACCGAGAAACACCTGGCACAAACCAGAGTATTTTCAATCACCTCATATGCTTATGAACGTTGGACCATAAGGAAGAAAGACAAAAAAGAATTGATGCACTGAACCATGGGGTTGCTGAGGATATTGAAGCACTGTGAAGTGCCAGAAGAACAAAGCCATCCGCTTGAGGAGACGTGCGGGCAACATGTCCCAGACGCTTTCTGGCATATATTTAGGATGTATTATCAGAGGGACCCATCCACTTGCCATGTTTGAAGATGGATTGACACAGTACAGCTCAAACATAACAATGACTGTGGATGGGGCCATAGTGTACATGGTGGCATCTTACAAGGAAACAACAGCCTGAATCAGAAAGAGACCGTGAGGCACAATGATTCAGCGCTTGGCTTCTGACTGAAAGGCTAGTGGTTGAATACCCCCCACCCCCCAGCAGCCGTGTGAGAGAAACACTGAGTGATCCACTATCATCATGATGACCGCCTAGAACACCCCCCGATACAGTTCTCTGTCTCACAGGGTCACTCTGTCAAAACTCAACAACAACCATGTCACCACATCTGCAAAGTCCCTTTTGCCACATGATAAAAATTAATCAATTCTGCGATGAGGGCATCCTTGTTTGGAGGGAATATTATCCAGTCTATCACTGTCACTAATTCTTGCTTTATCTTTCCAATAGTTACATTTAAATCTCTAGAAATATTACTATGTGCGGTTCTAATGTTCTTTTCAATCTGTTTAGTTGAATCTCTAAATTTTACTCGATCCCTAGATCTAGGGATTACTGTGATATGGCAAGTTCTACTTGCTCATGTTGTGCTCAGGCTCCTTAATACTTTGTGGTTGGGGAGCCCTCCCCTACACTTTTGATCCCCTGTTGCCTCTCCTTTCCATGTGAATTATGTCTAGGTTGTTAAAAGCTGTGGCACAAGCTTATGTTCTTTGTTCCCAGACGGAGCTTGGTGGAAGCTATTCCTCCCACCCTGGTGAGGGAAACATTACATGCTGGTTGGAAACAGCAAAGTGTAAGTGAATCTAAACCACTAATCTCTTCAAGGATGCCATGCATTTTATTGGTAAAGTTCAACCTCCACAAGGGTTCCGTGGCTTTAATTTCATTATTTGCACATTAGCCAATCTTCTTGATGGGCACCAAGCAAAGTCCCACAGTCATTAAGTGAGAATGAAAAAGACTCTGGCTTGATGGACTATGTTAGTCCTATTAGTCCCCTCTTCCTTGCTCCCCACCTCCTATTGACAGAGTGCTATTCAGAAGGGTGAATCTTGAGACGGGTGGGTTGTTTAACCAGTACCAATGTTGTAGTGATGGTGAGATCCAATTCTCTCTATATCTAGCGAAGATGGACTGAGCTTAGTTCTTTTTGGCCAAAGGAAGCTAACTGTCCAGCCATTGTGGAGGGATGTAGGGGGAGAATTGCATACGGCCACAAATCTTCACTTATGCTTCTCTCTGTCAGCTTCTTGTTGTCTTCCTTGTTCTCTCTCACTCCAAACTATCCCTCCACCCTCCATCAGACTCCCCTGGATCAACAACTAAAGATTGCCTACAGATTCCCG
>PVJH01009166.1:0-80732 GCA_004026705.1 Nesogale talazaci | reverse complement strand
GAGGAAATTGCCTTGGAGGCCAGAACTGAAGCTGAAGCTTGGGGCGTGAGATAAACCTGAACAGAGCACATGAGAACAAATGAAAGGGGAGGAAGAGAGATTGACGTGCATCCTGGCCCACCGAGCCTTCAGGGCAATAATCTCACTCAGAACAGCTACTGCACAAAGAGGTCTGCACAGCCAGCCCCATTAAGAAATATGGCTACCCTCGCAAACCCAAGGCCCATTGGGGCCAGGAAGAAGAAGTAGGGTCAAGATTATACCCTGTTGGACATAACCACACCAATGCAAAGCACTAAGAGTGTGCAACAGGGCCTTGGTTTTTAAGTGATCGGGAAGTATGAGCTAAATTTGCTGCAGCTTCTCTATATACTGGGGCTAAACATGTTAGTGGAAAAATGAAACGGAAATACTGGGATTTTGAAATCCCTTTTTAGGAGCTACCTTCTGTTAAACTCATTTACTGTAAAATAAGTAGAGTCCCATTTCTTCAGTATACTTCAGAGTGATTGGAGTACCTATTTAGATGAGCTGTGCAAGAATTATTTCTCTGATTTAGATAAATCTATCATCAAACCTGGCCTTTTCATTTACTCTTTTTGTCAGGAACCCTTTACAAGGTGGTAATATTTAATACCTTGAATTATACTTCATTTCTACCACTAAAAATGCATATTGGATTCAGATTCCATTCACTTCTGCATATATTGACACTTAAAATAATCAGTGCTCAAGAATTATTTGAGAAGAAGAAGTGAGAGAAGTGAGTGGTGGCGTAGTGGTTGTGCGCGGGACTGCAGCCCACTGGGATGGAGGTTCAATTCCGGCTCCCAGGAGCAAAGGCTGGGCCTCCTACTCCCACCACCTGAGGACAATGATGTCTAAAAAAAAAAAAAGGGGGGTTAAAATGGGGGCTGAGCCCCAGTGGCATAGTGGTTGTGTGTGGGACAAATCCAGCAGCAGCTCTCCAGGAGCAAAGCTGAACCTGAGGGCAGTGATGTGTCCCCCAACCCCCACCAAAAGTTAAAATGATGTTTCTGAAAATTGTCAGTTAATAAGGGGTTATAAAAAATGGAGGCATCAAACCAATGATGGAATTTGCATTATATGATTTAAAAGAATCCATATATTGACTATACTTATAAATCTACAATATATATATAAATATACTATATATATCTACTACTATATAACTATGTGTCCATATCTTGTGTTTGACAATGTTAACTTATGAATAGTCATTTTCTATTATACTGAGAAATAAATTAGAAAGTATTAATGATTTTATTAAATTAAAAACACCAATTCTATTGGTGATTAACTCTTTAGTGTCAACTTTACTATGCATTAAGATTATTTCATTCTATGAAATTTTTTTGCCCAGCTAATTCTTTTCCCCAGCTGACTTATTTTTAAATTATCTAGGACTAAAATAGTCAGCAGATTTTGAATCAGGACCATATTTTTATATATTTCATAATTTTTTATAATTTAGATTTTATCAGAAACTAAAATGCATATAATCAATTGAAACATGGAGTCTGAAGTAGTATTTCTATGTGAATTAAGGTTTCAAATATAAAAGGAAAATTATCCTTAGTTTCTTTTCATAGGAGAAAGTAGTCATGAAATTCATTTTTCTTTTCCTGACGTTATTGAAATACAGAATCCCTCTTATGAATTTCATAAAGGAATCTCTATTAGACTAAAATGATGGAAAAAAAGACAAACTCACAACAAAACCTCACTATTTTTAACCTTTCCCAGTAAAATGATGTCTTGTTTGTTCACAGTTAATTCAGGAATTTTGTATTTTTCTTAGATAATAGTTTAAGTTCTGTTTAATGATTTACTGTTTAAAGAATGTTTCCTCGGTTTTATGTTAACTGCCCTAGAGACTGAAGTTAAAGAACCTTCCTGTTCTTAGGATGATTTACTTCTCCTCAGGAGTTACTATTTGCCCAAGTCCTCCTGTTTGTGTTGGGGTAAATATAAGACACCCCACTGCTTCTTTCTCAGTGTCATATAATTAATGTGTATACTTTATACGTAACTTAAGCCTATGAAATATTTTTTCAGCTGAAAATGATAAGCAGAATTGTCAAGACAAAGCAGGAAAAATTGAGTCAATTATTAATCCAATTATGACATAAACACCCTTTTATCAAGTATTATTTTTTATTTGGGGTTTGTTCTTATATATCTTGATTTTAGCATATTAAGTACAGTCTGTGATTTTTGAAAGGCAAATGCATCTTGAATTACTCATTTGTTATTTGAAATTCAATAAAAATAACACAATAATTACAAAATGGAGGGAAAAGTCAATTTAGCAAAAACATTCTGAGTTTTCATTTTAGTGTAGAAAAAGAGGTTACTATTGAATATGATGAAAAGCAGGACAAGGAATTGCTTCAGAAAATAAGACATGGACTGATAAAGGTAATGTGCAACCCCACAAATTTCAGCATAATAAATCATTGGGGTTATTTTAAAAATTATGTCTCTGTAACCACTCTGCCTATATTTAGAGGTAAATATATAAAATTTTGATTTATTCATTATTTTACAAGACAAATTGCTCTTTCCCCATATACAGAACTCATAGCATTTAACTTCACAATATGAGTTATGCGAGTAGTAGAATTCCCAGGAGTTATTTGAACATTACAGCCTTCGGTGTGTATTGATTCTCAAGTATGTCCATACATTACCTTCACACCTTTAGGCTCTCTGTTTAGTCTTCTACACTCACTGCCCTCACGTCTTGAGAGCTGAGTAGTCAAATGATACCTCTCAACTGTCATATTAACTTCTTCAATGGAGAGGAAAATCACCATATTAAAAATATCTTAATGTTTTTCTTTTTTCTGTGCAATTTCTGTGTGTGCTTCACCAAAGAATCTGCATGACGAATGTTAGACTCTTTGAGGTATACTTCTAGACCTTTGAATCAAGACTATATGTCGGGATCTATAAATCAGTAAATGAACTGTTTCCTGTGAATATTCTGTAGAAGGCAGAATGTTCTCTTATTGGAAAGGATCTGGGACTCAGGAAGTACTAGCATTTGATCTCAGCTTTACAATGTACATAGATTTAAGAAAGATATTTAAAGCAAAGCTAAGACATTTCTAAAAGGAAACATCTTCTGAAGCAACGTGGGCTTCATCTGTGTAGCTGCTTGCCAAGTGTCTTGAGTTCTGGGACAAATTATGTTTTTGCTCCTTGTCACAGCTCCAGTGAGCTCCTAGAGGTTCAAATCCAGTAAAATACAGTGTCTCGCCAGGAAGGAGTTTCAAGGACAGAGAGAAACTCAGAGGATGATATCAAAAGTGGTCATTGGACTTACTGGCCACAATTGGTTTTTAGGAATGATTGCCGTATCATGAAGGTGGTAGAAACTAGAGTGCTAGTCATTGATGTAGACAGATTTCTGAAGAAAATTAAATATGGAATTAGGAACCTAGGGACAAGACTGCAATTTTTTTGCTTGTGTCATTTGCAGAAATATTATACAATGCTAATGAAAACATGGTGTTTACTTGTACTTTTAGTATATAACCAACAGAGCTGTAACTTTCCAGAATTCCACAGGTTTAAAAGTAAGATCTGCAAAATATTTTCACAAGAAAGTATATTGCTATTTTTGTTCAGTTTTTTTATGGTTGCTTTTAGTATCAAACTATCTTTGATTAGTTTTTATTCAACATAAACTATCCAAAATTATGTAACTTTTATAAAATAAACAGATCTAAGAGTATTATATAGCAGTTTTCTTTACAGCAAAGTATACTTAATATTTCAGAACCACATTAAAGGGCATAACAGATAAAACAGTCAGAAAAGATGTCAGATTTGCTTCTCTACTCTGTGGTGCTGGAGAGTGGCACATTTCTTGTGGCATTAATGGTCATCTTAGCCCTCAAACTGATTATCACAGCTACTGTGATCAATTGTGATTACAATTGAACCATTTGTATAGCTCCTCTTTCCTAGATAGAGAAAAATTATAAATAACTTTAGCTTCTCTCTCTTATTGCTTGTTATTCTCTGTTATTTTGTCTGTTTTAGCACCTAATGTTGCTCCATCAGATGTAGGAGGAGGAGGTGGAAGCAATAGAGAACTTACCATCACATGGGCGGTAAGTAGGAGTAACCAGTTGTATCTATTGCAGACTGCTTTACTTATATTTAATCTCACACACCTGTTTCTCCCTACAATACTTTAAAATAAAGAAAACTTAAATTAATGCCCACAAAGGATAAATAATATTTTCTTCATAAACTCATAACAGCAACACATTGTCAAATATAGTTCCATAAGATGAAACTCTTAGATCAGCCTCTCCATCAAATATATAACTGACTGAGGAAGAGTCGCTTTCTGAAAGCAGCAACCATATGATGCATGTGGAGTGAAGCCTATGAGAGCAAAGCCTTCGGGACTTTCATTTGCTGATGAGGCCTGAATCTAAATGAGAAGAATTGGTTGCTGGCATCTATTAATAATTTCAACTTTGAATGCATGAATTATGAATCTTGAAAAGTTGGAAATGGTCAAAAAAACACACACAAAGATTGTTCCCTTAGGCATTAGTGAATGGAAATGGATGTATATTCACACTGTTGAATTAGAAAAACCTTATGGTTGCTATGCCAGTAATGACACATTCAAAAGGAATGAAATCACAATAATCATCAAAAGAACGTTTCCAGATCTATCTTGAAATACAATGCTATCTGAAAGAATAATACCTATCCACACACAAAGAAAATTAGTCAATATGAGTACTATTCAAGTGCTATTACAAATCTGGTAATGCAGAAATCAAAGAATTATACAAATGTCTTCAGTCTGATGTGGATGAATCATGCAATCAATCTGCATGGATGATTATCGAAGTTTGGAATGCAAAAGGTGAAAAAGAGTAGTTGGAAAATAGGGTCTTCATGATAGAAATGAAACTGGAGATTGCATGATACAATTGCAACTCAATGGCTTGTTAATATCTTTTTTCAGCAACACAAAAGGTGACCATATATGTGGATTTCTCTAGATGGAGCACAAAGACATCAGAAGGACATCATATGGGAGAAGAGAGGATAGAGAAGTTCAGTACCAGCAGTTAGAACTAGGCCAAATTCAGTTTGAAGCTTAAAAAAAATGAAAATAAATTCACATGAGCCAAAATAATACCTTGTCTATCTCCCACCTGAATGTACAGAATATCTCAAGAACAGTTTTGGTGAATTGAATAATATGACAGAAGACTTGATGAGCTGTGGGGTGACATCAAGAGCATCATGCATACATGAGACAAAGAGACATGAAAGAGAGAACAAAGGATGTTATAAGAGACTCTGAAGCTTGCTTTTCATTGAAGAATAGCTAAGGCCAATGGAAGAAATAAAGAAGGCAAAGAACTGAAAATTTCAAAGGATGGCTTGAAAAGGCAAAATAAGTATGATAATCAAATGTGCAAAGACCAAGAGTTAGAAAGCAACAAACAAAAACAAATTGCATGCTCAGCACGTGTAAACTGAAACAGCAAAAGAAAAATGCAAGCCTCCAATTCTATTATTGAAAAGATCCCTAGGCACAATACTGAATAATGCAAAGAGCATCCAAAGAAAATGGAAATAATCCATGGGATTACTCTATGCTAAAAGACTGGCCAACATTTAGCTCTTTCAAGAAGGAGCATGCGAACCAATGGTACTGAAGGAGGGAATAAAAGCAGGACTGAAACATGGACCAAAATTAAGTCTCCAGGAATAGACAGAATGTGAAATGAAATATTTTAATGATTTGATGAGGTATTGGAAGCAATCGCTTTTCTATGCCAGGAAATTTGGAAGACAGATACCTGAGCAAATGTCTTGAAGAGATCTTTGTAGTCATTCCAAAGAAAGGGGACCTCCCCGAAATGAACAGATCACAAAACAATGTCATTATTATCACAAACAACTGCAAGTTTACTGAAGATTGTCCAATAATGGTTGCAGCCATACATTGACAGAGACCTGCCATTCAGTCCAGATTTAGAAGAAGATATGGAACAAAGGATATCATTTTGATGCCAGATGAATCTTGGCTGAAAGTAGAGATTACAAGAAAGATGTTTATTTGTGTTTATTGACTATTCAAAGGCATTCAGCTCTGGACCATAACAAACCATTTTAGCCTTGAGGAGAATGAGAACTCAAAGACAGTTGTGCTCACGCAGACCTTGCATATGGGTCATGAGGTAGGCATGCAAACAGAAAAAGGGAATATTGCTTGGCTTAAAATCAAGAATTGTGTTTGTCAAGGTTGCATCCTCTCACCTCAGTTATTCAATCAGTATGCTGAGCAAATACTCAAAGAAGTTGCATTGTCTGAAGAAAAATGTGATATCGGGATTGGGATAAGGACTATTAAACAATCTGATATATGCAAGTGATACAATCTTGCTTGCTGAAAGTGAGGAGGACTTGAAAAGTCCTCCATGAGAAGTTCTTACTCATGGAGACCAAGGATTATAGCCTTCACTATGGATTACAATGCAGTGTAAAGCATAAAGCAAGCATAATTCCTCACAACTGAATCAAAGGATAACATCATCAAGGGGGAAAAATTGAAATTGTGGAAGATTCTTTTTGCTTGGATACACAGTGAGTGCCCATGGAAGCAGAAATCAAGAGAACAAAGGACACACTGCATTGAGAGAATCTGCTGCAGAAGACCTCTTTGAAGTATTGAAAAGCAAGAATGTTACTTTGAGGACTTAAGAGTGCCTGACCCAAGATAAGGTATTACACTGAATACCATATAACAATTACACATTGAAAAAGAACACCGGGAAAAGAATCATATGTTCGCCCACATATGGTGTTGATGAACAATTTGGAAAGTACCACTGACTGCCAAAAGAATAAACAAATCAGCCTCTGAAGAAGTACAGCCAGAATGCTCTTTATAGGCAAGGACAGCAAGACGCCAATTCATGAATGTTGGGCATGTTATCAGGAGAAACCAATCCCTGGGAAGGGACATCATGTGTGGTAGAGTAGAAGCACAGCAAAAACGAGGCTGATTTTCAATCAGATGGATAGACTCAGTGAGGGCAACAATGGATTCAAACCTCAGGACAGTTGTGAGGCTGGTGCAGGAATGAGCAGTGTTTGGTTCTGTTGTACATAAGCTTTCTATGGTAGAGAACTGGCTTGGAATTGACTAACAATGCATAATAATCATGCATACATGTCAACTCCTTACCAAACTTTTTATAGTTAGTGAGCAGTTCCATACCAAAAAAAAAAAAAAAAAAGGTCCCTGAAGACTCATTGCCCTGGAAGATTAAGCATTCAGCTGATTCCAGAGATATTTTGAACTCATTGTGGCCTTGAAACTCAACTATAATTTGCCATGTTTCCTTTGAACCTTATAAACTCCAAAGATTCAGTTCACACATTTTCATTTTGAAATCCATTTTAAAATAAGTGTCAGTTTCCTCACTCATCGCTGACTTTGATCTTTTCTCTTGTGAATGTAATTGCCCAGGACCGCTCAGCCTTGGAAGCCACCTAAGGGGCTACTTACTGAAGTACCCAATATGTTTCATTAAATATTCATGGCATACATGCAATTTATATATCAGAGATTATAAGGTCTTAAAAATAATATATCTTGGCTGGGTTGCTGATGTGGGAGAGAGTCCAGGAGACTGTGATGACACAAACTTCTCTGGATTTGGGATGTGGCATCTCTGCTGGTAATATATTTTGTATGAACCCACCTATTCATTAAAACATGTTAGTATTTCATCACTACAGGTAATCCAAGAATAGAAGGTAGGTTCCAAAGCAATTTAAGTGACTGCAGGCAAAATGACAGGCTTAATTTTTTATATAAATCAAACGGATTTACACAGAAAGTGAATATTGAGCAAACCTTAGTGTTACTCTACTCAGTGGAGTCATATTTTGTCATTTATAATTAAATTATATTTAAACCAAGACTTAATAGAGAAAGAAGCTCACAGTATTCAATTGTAATTTTTAATGTCCTGTGTTAGAGAAATGTGTGATTTGCAGTGTGATTTGTTTTTTATAAACTTTGTGACATACCAGGAAATAGGAAATTCTATTCCAAAAATTAAATCTAAAATCAATGAGATAGATCTTGGGAATTATTACCTTTTAAAGTTATGTAGGTAATTTTAGCAGTTTATGTTGAAAAACCTAAATGGAAAATCATCAAAATGAACAAATGTTCATTATAGACATAATAACCTAAAACCAAAACTGTTCATTGTAGAAATGATCACCTAATGTCACAATTTGTACATTCTTGTGATCATTCTTCAGGATACTCATAATAAGCAACTAAGTCCAGTTTGACCTAGATATGCCCCTGTGTGCCCCTGTTGAACCTAAGTCTATTGGAAAGACTGTGTTGACTCTAGCGCAAGGTTTTTGTCCTTAAAGCACCTTAGCTTCAGTTTTCTGGTGAAGAAGTAATCACACAATTGGCAGACACGCTTTAGAGCTAACAAACGAAATGCCAAGTGCTCACTAGCTGTAGGTGGTATTTTAAAATAACTGGTCAGGGCTGGTGGGGATTCCTTTGCTGGACAATTGGCATGCAGACTGACAAGGAAAAGCTGAGAAGATGACACAGAACCAAACACTTGTCTGATTATTAAAGTGTGACAGAACCCAAACCCAACCTCCTGCAAAGAAGTGCAGTACTACCTGTAGTTCTATCCTTACTTCTTAATACCTTCCCTTCTTAGGTACCCTCTCTCTGACTGGCTTCTGACTGGTTCTGACTGGTTCAATCACTATAAAGAACGACAGTCTTATACCACTCTCCTGTGATTGATTTTTGGCTCCAGAGAAGATCATTCAGTCATCCATTCATTCAATATTCTTTGAAATACTAGGGGGAAAAAAACAAAGCTGACATAAATCCCCACCTTCAAGAAATGTATAGCATGGTTGTTGAAAGAGACAAGTATGTAGAAAATAAAAACCACAGCAGTGTTCGTGAAGGCAGGTGTTGGATCTGGAGCAAGTAGAAAGAGGTCTTGAAATGGCAGATGGTGCAGCCAGGGCAACCATGATCAAAGAGGTGACTTGAAGAGAAAATCACAGTGTGAGGTTGTGATGGTATACAGGAGGCAACCTCCCGGGCTGAAAGAATGAAAAGTGGAAAGACCCAGAAGGGAGGGTTTGCCCTGGAGTGTCCCAGAAATAGCAAGGGTGTTAATTGGCACAGGAGGTGGTCACATTTGAAACAGATTTTTGCTTTGAAACTTCGCCAGACCTCACTTACTCAGAAAGTAATGAAAGTTTCTACACCTATGCATCACAAATATTGTTATTATTTGCATAGTTTGTTTCTTGTTTTGTTGTTCCAGTTAACTGCTTCACTAAAATTTATTTGCTATTTTAATTTCCCCTTAGCCTTTGTCAAGGGAATATCATTATGGCAACAATTTTGGCTACATAGTGGCATTTAAGCCATTTGATGGGGATGAATGGAAAAAAGTTACAGTTACTAATCCAGACACTGGCAGATATGTCCACAAAGATGAGACCATGCGTCCCTCCACGGCATTTCAAGTGAAAGTGAAGGCCTTCAACAATAAAGGTGATGGACCCTACAGCCTTACAGCCGTCATTAATTCAGCACAAGACGGTACGTAGAAGAAAAACTTCTAATAGGATTAAAGATGAGGTGGGCAGAAATTAATATCTTGTATTCATTTTCATAGTTAACCAGATCAACTCACTGTCATCCACTCCTTTTCTACTCATAGTGATCCTATCGGACAGGGGAGAACTGCCCCTGTAGCTTTCTGAGGCTGTCACTGTGGGAGTAGAAAGGTTTCTCGTTCTCCATAAGCGTGTTTAACAGTACTATATACATGCACTGGTGGTGATCTGCGATTGATTTTTCACTGCGATCCGCCTGGCCACCAGGTCAACATCAGCAGCTGGTCCGTGGGAGACAGACTGAGCTTCTTACTCCCATAAACATTTGACAGTCCCAGAAACCCACAGAGGGTCGCTGTAAGTCAGCATTGACTCAATGGCAGTGAGCCTGGTTTGAGGAGGCATTTATTAAATGAAAATTATGTGAAATTAAAACTTTTCCTCTTTTTCTTTATCTAAATTACAAACTTGGCAACTGAAATCTACATATTTTAGACTCGTGATCATTTAGATAAGAATCTCCACTAAAATGACTTCTGGACTGTCGTGTAGAACTATGTCGGTGACTACTTCTCAATACGGAATCTCAGTATGCCAGTTTGCTACAAATGCCTTGACATTCAATTTCTTTGTTACTCTTTTGAGCCCAGATTTGTGGATTGGTAGCATTTAAACAAACTTTTGATGTTGTTGTTGTTGTGATTACAACAGAGTACTGGGATTTTATTTGAGGGATTCTATATATTTTTAAAGGGCAGAAAGCCGGGTGAAATTTTTTCTTAGGACAGGAAGAATCCTTTTGGGAGGAAACTACCAATGCAGGATTTCTTTCTTTCTTTTTTTTTCCCTAACAGAAAGAAAATAGCTTTAATTGAACTAAACATGACCATAGATGACTTAATGTATCATTTCTAAATGACATAATTTTAAATTAAATATAGTTTAATTATCTCTATCATTTTCTATTTAAGTTTTGTTAGTATTATCCATTTTTGTCATAGAAGAGACCTTCCTTTATATTTTTTATTCCTACGTAGATTGTAAAAAGGGATAGATATTTATTTCCTTCTTACCTATTACATGTCTCTTGGGGAGTAGATGGAGCAGAAGACTTAAATCCAAGAGTTTCTACTTCTAAACCACTCCTTGTGTACTCATGACCCCCCTTGCTTTTTGCGGCTATATGCTCTTTTGTGAGGTACAAAAACCAGAAGACCTGCATAGTACACTTTTACTTCTCAGAAAACTCAATTTACTAAATACTTTAATGCATAGGCAGCAAGGCTTGACATGCATCCTTAAGTTTGGGATTTTTCAATTATAGTTTTTATTTTCATTTACTCATTCAATAAGTGAAACTTGCAAGGGATCTTGTCATTCAGACTCAGAGATCATCTGACTGTGTGTGTGCCCCTGTGAGAATTCCTTGGTTTTGTTCTGAATTGGGTCATCTGTGTGACGACTTGACTGTGACCTCTCGCACTGGCATCATTTTTTTTATGTTTCTGTTTTTATGAGGCGCTAACAGTGACACAGAGACCATTCTGGTATCGCTTAAGAATTCCTAGAACTCAGAATTCCTCATTGCTTTCAATCACGCCTTCGTGAGAGATTCATTTTCTGATTCTCACAGTATAGAGCTGTTGTGCAGTGTATTAAATGCACAATTATGCTTTCATTGATGCAATAGCAATATCCCCAGATAGCTCTTTCTTTTAGCCAAGAAAACTATAGGAATTCCCGTACGTCACAAAACATCAGTTATATATTTTTTACAATAAAGTTCTATAGAAATCTATACTCAGCCCAAGTCTGTAAATCATTCAAGGGTGATGAATATGTACGAAATCATATATCTAGATGCCAAGTCAATGTCATCCATTTGACTTCAACTCATAGTGACCGTATAGGACAGGACATAGCTGCCATGCGTGAGTTTCTGATAGTGTAACTTTACGGGAAAAAAAAGTCTTTTCTTTCTCTTCAGGTGGTTTCAAGCTGCAGACCTTGTGCTTAGTTACCCGCCATGTGACCATTATGCCACCAGAGCTCAAATACATCAAAAAAAATGAATAAAGGAAGAAGATAATTAATATTATAGTCAAACACTGGAAAAATCCTGAATGGCAAGCCTGCCGATTAGTAGATATTAATCGATTCAGCATAATATGATAGCTTGATTCAATTTTAATAATTTGAGTACATTACCCAAAGAGTAATGTACTGTGCAATACTAAGTACACTGCACAGAAAACATAAATATAAAAATGCTTATAGGTTATCTTCTCATTCCATATTTTCCCTTGCTGTTTTATTTAATAGTCAAGAAAGTTTTCAGGAAAAAGTCCAAGATTCTCTTCTACTTATTCATGATCATTTGTATTTAATTATATTTATTTCATAATTGCTTCATGAGTCTCATAAAACTTACTTGAGTCAAAGCTTTTATGACTGCTAACCACTTCTTTTATTGCTAGAAAATCAATCATATTGTCACATGCTTACATGAGTTAAAGAGGCAATAATGCCAATATGTAGGATATTTTAAAACATAGAAATAGGATTATAGCATGCTAATCAAAGCCAGAAAAAAATTAATCACCTCTACTTAAATGGCTCCTTAGTTTCTTTGTGTAAATTTCATAAGGGATATAAATTATTTCTTCCCTGAACAAAGAACATTTTGATACATATTTGACTGGATGCCAGTTGGAAGATTAGATGCTTAAAAGCTTTCCTGAGCCCCACAGAGGTGGTTGTCAAAATTTATTTCAAATAATCCTATGGGGATGAAGAAAAAACTATTTTACCTTCAACAGAAAGGAGTAAAATTTTAATAATAATATTACTAACATAATTGACCAGACATAACATCTTGAAATGTCATGTGAATAGCAAGTCAGAATTAATTGTAATAAGTAGTTTTTTATAATAAACATCAGTTTTCCAATTTTTATAGTATAAAGTTGATTGACTAATGAGAATTTTAAATTTCATCAACAGACTTTCTTAAACCAATAATTTTGGAGAGAAAAAGTAATGTGATTCTTGCTCACAAATATCATAAAAATTCATAAAGTTGGACTGAGCCCCAGTAGCATAGTGATTGTGTGCAGAACTGAGGCCGACTGGCTTGGCGGTTCAAATCCAGCAGCAGCAAGGCTGGGCCTCCCACTCCTACCAGAGGGCAGTGATGCCTATATGAAAAAAAAAATCACAAAGTTTTTTATATTTCTGTATTGAAACTTTTTATATGTGTTTGTATATGTGTGTAAATTGGTAGCGTGTGTGGTGTGACTTTATGCGTTTGTATGTATAGCTATGTTAACATTCCTGGTTATGAATGTGTGTGAATTTTTTACTAAATATAAAATCAGATTATTAAACATTGAGGAAAATTCATTACAATAAATAGATTTATTTTATTTTATAGTTTAGAGATATTAAATGATTTAAATTTGTTCAGGAAGCAAGTGGTGTTATTTCAATTTCTTTTTGTAAGTGTATTACTAAGAATATAATGTTTTCATCAAATTTCAGCTCCCAATGAAGCCCCCACAGCAGTTGGTGTAAAGGTCTTATCATCTTCTGAGATATCTGTTCATTGGGAGCACGTCATAGAAAAAGTGGTGGAAGGCTATCAGGTAGGTTAAAATTTATCAAATTAAACACATTTCTTAATAAATACCACAAATTTTCAAATGTGTTGTATCTTTCAATGTTCTGTGTCCCATTGATTTATCTTGCAAGTAACAATATGTCCTGTTAAAATTTTTGAACAATTTTAAAGTAATTGTTAACATGGAACAGGAATTTCTAATTGGTCTACCTAAGAAAGACATAAAAAGTCCTGTGTGCTGGAAAACATTAGCCAAAATGCAGACTAAGTGAATAGGGCACTTGGTTAGCCAAGGTTTTTTCAGGCAAAAATTCTTGTAAAATTTTGATGTGCAACAATTTGATAATGTATAATAGCATCCTTAGAACATTTCTTCAGGTCAGCTCAACAGTTCTGCTTCTAAAGGAAACAGTGATAAGTACAGCAAACATGTGTCTCATAACATTGTATAGGAGAGTAGAAAATTACCAATAATCAAAATGTCATGAAGAAAACTTTTCTTGAGTTGATTTTTACAGGACTTGTGGAAATCATCCTGATAGAAAAAGGAGAGCTTACCTTTGAAAAAGGTATAAGAATTGCACAAGTGAAACTAGAAAAAGAGTTGAGGTCTTTTATACAGAGCTAAATAATTCAAACTTGATTGTGTAAAAAAGATGAAGTCACCTGATACCTTTGAGCACAATAAGTGTCCAATATAGAGGAATTGGCATCATTATTCTGCCTTTCCAGGTCAGCACATGCATATCAAATAGCTTCAGGAACTAGAGAAGGGGTTCATTGGCTCTCCGTATACGAGCCATCTCGTGGACCATAAGCGTCCTTTCAGAATTGCAGGTGGGCAAAGCCATACATTTGGCTGTGTCTGAGCAGTGGGTTTTAACCTTCCAAGCTTGTGCTCTCTTTGCACCAGTCCATGGATTATTCATTCCTTGAAGCAATATTTAAAAAATCTATTATGTTCAACACAATGGCAGACAAAACTAGGTACTAAATAATGATTGAGGCTTTAAAAAAATGATACAAACTCCATGTTGAAATGCTGTGTAACCACAAAAATGAATGCAAGCTTTTAAGCAGACAACCAAATGCATGGTCAGTTATTTCTGGAACCAAATATTATGATCTGGTAGATCTCAAAGAAAAGACTGCGGCGGCTTATGTGTCACTGTGATGCTGAAGGTTTGGTGTCTGGTATCTCATGTATAAGAAGGGTTGTGGAACTTCCAGACTAAGAACAGGGGGGGCAGGGTAGGCTGTTCACTTCAGAGGAATTAGCCACTGAAAATACTATAGATAGCATCAAAAATGGTGGCAGTTACTGAAAACTTAACTATAGAAGAAGCATATTGTCAGAAAACAAGCCCTTGAGGTTGGGAGGCACTCAAAATATGGCTGAGGCAGAGCTGCTGTCTCAAAATAGAGTCGATCATCATGCAGTGAGTGGAAGAAAGCCTGTGAGGGTGAAGTCTTTGGAACTTTGGTTTGCTGACAGGCACACGCAAAATCTGTATAAAAAATCTATATACATCAATTCATAACTGGAACTTGGAATATACAATGTATGCATGTAGAGAAATTGGATGTTGTTTAAAATGCATAGGAATCAATATTCTAGGCTTATGTGAGCTAAAATGGACTGACATGCACAATTTTTAAACAGAAAGTCATGTCATGTCCTATGTCATGAATGACCCAATCCAGAGGGTATTACATTTGTCTTCAAAAAGGACATTTCAAGATCTATTTTGAAGTACAGTGCTATCTGTGTTAACATATCTATGTATATAGAAGAAAATATGGTCAATACTACTGTCATTTAAATGTATACACCAGTCACTAAATCTAGTGTTGCATTTTTTTATACTTTACCAACATCTTCTGTCTAAATTGATCGAAAATGGAATAATGATGCATTTTTTTTATAATTGGTTGTTAGAAAGCAAAATTTGGAAACAAAAGGAATGAACAAAAGTTGGAAAGAACTGTCTTGGTAATAGAAACCAGACTGGCAGTTCTCATGATTGAAATTTACAAGACCAATGACTTCTTTGTCACAAATACTTTTTTTCAACTACACTAAGCATGAGTGCACATATGGGCTTCTCCGGAGGGAATACACAGAAATCAAATTGAATATGTTTTTAGAAAAAGACAGTGAAGAAACTCAATACCAACAGATAAAACCAGGATAGGGGCTGACTGTGGAACAGATCACTGAGTGTTCACAGGTAAGTTTAGGTTCAAGTTGAAGAAAATGAAAACAAGTCCATGAGAACCTAAGTGCAACCTTGCATCTATCCCATCTGAATTTCAAGAACATCTCAAGAAGAGATGCTTTAAACAATAATGACAGGAGACCTTGTAAGCTGTGAGAGGACATCTAGACCACAATACATGAAGAAAGCAAAGAGTCATTAAATAGAAAATAAATAAAAGATCAGATTGGATGTCAGAAGAGATTTTGAAGCTTGCTTTTTTTTCATAGAGCTTCTTCTTTGGGGGGGGGGGCGCATCACTGCCCTCTGGTGGCAGTAGGAGGCCCAGCATGGCTCCTGGAGAGCTGCTGCTGGATGTGAACCGCCAACGCAGTGGGTCGCAGTCCCGCACACAAGCACTATGCCACCGGGGCTCAGCCCCTTCATAGAGCTTCTTAAGAATAAATGTTGAAGTCAAAGAGCTGTACAGAATATTTGAAAGGGCACCTCAAGAAGACAAAGTAAAATAAAATGTGCAAAGACCTTGAGGTAGACATCCAGAAAGGAAGAGCATGCAATATATCCTAAAGTGTAAAACTGAAGAAAAAATTCAAGCATCAAGTTTCAATATTGAAATATTCTCGGCAAATTATTGAATGATTCAGGAAGCATCCAAATAAAATATACAGAGTTGCTGTACCAAAAACACAATCAACATTTAGCAATGTCAAGAGATCGCATATGAGCAAGAACCAGTGTTATGGAAGGAAGAAATTCAAGCTAGAGTGAAAGCATATCCCAAACTTGGTTCAAGGGATTGATGGATTACTGATTATCACAAGTTGATAAAGCACTGGAAGCACTAACTTATGCCAAGAAATTTGGAAGACAGATAAAAGGAAGAAATCTACATGTGTACCTATCCCAAAGAAAGGGGAACTAATAGAATTCTCAAATTATAAGCAATATCATCCATATCACATGCAAGTGAAAATTTCCTGGAAACCATCCAATAATGCTTGCTGCAATATATAGGCAAGGAGCTGCCAGAGACTCAGGCTGAATTCAGAAGAAGATGTGAAACAAGAGATCTCATTGCTGATGTCAGGTGGATCTTGACTGAAAGCAGAGAGTACCAGACAGCTGTTTACCTGTGTTTCATTGACTCTGCAAAGACATTCAATTGCCTGGACCATAACATAGCCTTGAGAATATGGGCATTCCGGAAGACTTAACTGTGCTCATGCAGAACCTGTATGTGAACCAAGAGGCAGTGGTGGAGACAGAACAAGGGAATGCTGCATGGTTTAAAATCAACGAAAGTGTCCATAGGGGTTGTATCTTTTCATTATACTTATGTCATCTATTTGCTGAAGAAGAAGCTGGTTGATGTGATAAAAAATTTATTATTAGGGTTGGAAGAAGATGTATTAACTACTTTCAGTATGCAGGGGACCATGCTTTCAGAAAACAAGGAGGACTTGAAGCACTCGCTGATAAGGATCAAGGATCATATCCTTCAGTATGCATTGCAATTCAATGTACAGAAATGCAAAATCCTCACAGCTGGACAAACTGGGAAAAGATTGAAATTGTTAAAGATTTCATTTTGCTCAGATCCAGCATCAGTGCTCATGGAAGCAGTGGTCAAAAGATAAATGACATTTTGCTTTGGAGTAAATCTTCTGCACAAGAACTCTTCAAAGTGTTGTAAAGTAAGAATGCCAATTTGAGGACTAAGGTTACACCTGACCGAAATCATAGTATTTTCAAGTTCTTCATGTGCATGTGAAAGTTGGACATTGAATAAAGGAGACTGAAAAAAATCAATGCATTTGAACTACAGTGTTGACAAAGGATATTGAAAATACCATTGACAAAAGAACAAACATATCTGTCTTGGAAGAAGTACAACCAGAATGCTCCTTGGAGGTAAAGATGACAAAACGGCATCTCATGTATTTTAGACATGTTTTCTGGAGAAGGACATCACACTTGGTAGGAAGCAGGGAAGGAAAAAGAGGAAATACCTGAACATGATAGACTGACACAGTGACTGCTACAATGGTAAAACCAAAAGAGCAATTGTATGCTTAGCACCCCACTGGGTAGTGTTTTGTTCTGGCACCTAAAAACTATGATAACAGATCTCGAATGTCTTCAGTTAATCCTTATAAACTTGAACTTGAAGTTATTACAAGTAGATAAAAAGACTGGGACTAGGAGTAAACACGAATAGATAAGTATGCATCACTCACTAAAAAATACATTTATAGTGAGAAGATAAATAATCAGGAAGAAAGATTGGCTAAATGTTTCAAACCTCTCTAGCAAACAAGTCCAGAGTATTTGGGGAGAAAACATTAATGTGTGAAGTTTGGCAAACCAAATTTTTGAGCACAGGATTATTGTATTGTTTTCTTTTATCATTGGTTTCTAAATTATAAAAAAGAGGGAAACAATTTGATATATATCTCATTTCAATAAATTTAAAATGAGAACTATATTATTATTATATTAAAAACCTACCAGAGTTGAAGCAAAATGTGAATTGTGGAATAGAAAACTGATCTTCTCTGCAAACCATCACCCAATACTCAATAAAAAGTTAAAATAGCAGAAAGCACTTTATCCCATGTCAAGCATCATACACAGACCATTTTATAACTTCCAGCAAGCTGCAGAAAATGGAAATATGGGGAAACAAATAACACCACAGTTCAGGTAATGTCAGAATGTAACCTTTAACGATTGTGAAATAAACCTTAATTCAGGATTATCAATTAAATTCTCTGAAAATGAATGTTTAGTGAGTATAATTTTCCCCAAAGGCAATTTCAGGGAAAAAGCACATGCTCCCACAGAAACTGTAACCTTTGTGTTTTCTGACTTTTTGTGATGTGACTCCACCCATCCAAGAATGAAGTTATGAGTTCTGGAGCTGAGCAGACTTGGGTTTGTATTTCACCCCTGCCCACTGGAATTTTGCAGGCAGTAATTAAATCTTTTTTTACCTGGGTTTCCTCACCTTTAAAGTTGAGAGAGTAAAACACTGCCTCATAGGACTATTGGGTGTCAAACACAAAGGGTCCTGTGTTTGACATCCTCTCTTCTCCTCTGTCACTGGACATCGTAAGTTGACGGTGATATTGATCAGGATGACGATGGCAATGATGAAAATTATAATCACAACATTTCTTACCCTTTACTATGTTAGAAACTTCATAGAAAACAAAACATTTCATAGTTTTATTCATCCACATACCCCTAGGGAATGAATACTATTGTTTTCTGCATGTTAAGGCAGGGTTTAGGCTTTAGAAAAGTCAGAGTAATCATTGGAATAACTGTATTTGAACTTGGTGTAGTCTCTGCAGAGAATGATTGTTTAACAAGATAAAAGTAATTCACAGAATTATTGTACCATTCCTGTTTCTTAAAATCTGTGTAAGTATTTCACACAGAACCTTAAATATAAAGAGAAAGCATGAAAGCTTTAAAAAGAGATTTCTTATATTTTACCCTTCCAGAGGAAACTGCTCCTGCTAACACAGGGCAGGGAAATATAATGTGGTAATTGTTACTATTTTAAAATACGATGAGAGAAGCCAGTGGTTTAACAAGATGGATGAGCAGGAAAAAGTAATACCCTACCCCGTTCCCCATGAAAATGTACTATGGGTCTAACATATAAAGAAGCACAGTTATAGTAAAAACCAACACATTAAAACAAATTCAATTTTAAGCCGAGAAGCCTCAGTCCTGTGTGATTTACTTTATATCAAAGTTAATTTCCTGGTTTCAAGGGAATAGTAATTGATTGAGTTTAAAAATAACCTTCTTCCTTTGTGGTTTTAAAGTGTGTCTCAGTAGAATGTTTACTTTCAGTAATTTTTTTCCTCTTGTCATGTGAAAAGTTTCCATATTTCTAATCTGAATTCACTTTTAGCATCTTGCTATGTAAGTGAGCTCAAGGAATGCAAGAAGTTCTTATCAAAGGTATTTAGAATTTGGGCTCCTGCCCAGGAACCCACAAAAGAATTAGTTCGACCACACACCATGTAAACCATTGAATTAATTAATCTAATGAATACAAACAAACACTTCCATCAAGAACAAAGAAGGTAAAAACTTATAGCAGTTGAATCAGAGATTAATATGGGTGATTTATTTTAGTATTTTCATGAAAGGTGACTAGCCTTGAGTAAATTTATTTAGATGCTTTCAAAGGTTAGATTATGAAGAGTATAAAGCAAAACTCAAAATTAGTTGTGTGTATAGGTGTGTCTTAATATGATCCCAGGGGCAGGTAAGAGGAACAGGTAAGAGTGAAAAAGAATGCTGTATACAAAGATGCTTCATCTTGTTGAAAACCACTGTGTGCAATCCATGCTTCATTCCTTGGAGTTTGGGAGGGACTTTATGATTATGGTTCAGAACAGCCACCGTTGGTATGAATAAGAAAGGATTGAGCCATTTTGTTATCTTTTTATCAGGGATCACTTCATGGGAATCACCACCCTGGCAGCTCCCACGCAAGTGCAGAAAAAGTTACACCTTGTGGCATCTAGTAAGACCCAATACATGCACATGTGCATGCCCACACACACATGTACGAACAGAGAGGAAAAAGATAGATGATAGATGATAGATGATTGATAGATAGATGGATAGATACAGAGATAAAGATAGCCTGCATTGCACTGGCTGGGAGAAGAGAAATGATATCTAGTTCTCCTTGGGAAGCTAGGTGAAAGCTACATAGTTTGCTGTTCCCTGCAGCAGTGGCTGAAATAAAGAAGAACTTCTAGTATTTTTTAAGAAGTATAATATTCAGCACTAAAGTAATTTACATCATTGTAACTAGGGGTTCAAAGTATTCACTAAGTCCTTACCTGTCCGCAGTTGGGAAATTTAGAATTCACTAAATATATAATTTAAAAAATAGAACTTTTTGTGTCAGAGTTTCATAAGTGAAGCAAAACAAATAGCTAAACAAAAATTGAAATCAGAGATTCTTATCACCTCGGCCTAATACTATCTATTGACAAAGAATAAGTTATAAAGTTATAAATAAGTTATAAATCTCAGAACAGCCATAGAAAAGTAAAACAGCCACATGCTAGAAGAAAAATAAATTTGGCTCATTAAACATTAGAACAGTGCTGCCATGACACTCATCCAGTAAGAATGATCTATGAGAAGAGCTTTGTTTTGGTTGACATGCGGGCCTTTCAGTAAGTATGCAAAGACCCAGAGTAATAGGTTCTCAATTTGTGGTGAATGGATAAAAGCATGAGTGAATTGCAGGGGACTTTACTATTCTGGACCACAGTGTTTGGCAAGATAAAATATGGAGGCATCCCTGGTTAAGATTAGAATGTGAGAGCATGGATAATTCTGATTAAGACAGATTTTCATAGACTACTGTTTGCCTTATTTTGCTTATCCAAAAATTTACTGCCATTGTATCCACTCCTAATGACCCTACAGAACAGAGTAGAAACTTTCCAGCTTAGGTTTCTAATGTTGTAAATCTTTATTGACACAGAAACCCTCATAATTTTCCACAGAGCAGCTAGTGGGTCCATCCTGCTGTCTTTGCAGCTAGCAACCCAGCATAAACCGAAAAATGTTACCAGGTCTCAGTTAACCTACCCTGGACCCCAGATTTCAGATGGTCAAAGTCATGAAGATTGTGTTCACTTGATATCTGCATATAATTTTATTTGAAAGGGTTCTGTAATTTAGAACGTTGTGACAAGAAAAATATTTTGACATGACCTACCTATAGCTTGTTTTAACAGCTGTGCACCAGGTACTCAAGGTAGTTATATATGAAATTGACTGAGAGCTATGCTAGATCCTTCTAATTACTGATAACCAGTGAAGTAGAGGAAGTCATTCGGGTTGTAAGAGGATCCCTTTTCTCTAAAAAATTCTCATAGGTAGTTCTTATTGTACTTATTGTAGTCTACTGACACTTGAATGTCTGCGTTCTCAATGGGGTCCCTATTACCAGCTGTATGTCTTAGGATATGTTCAGTTAGTCTGTCCAGTAAATGACTTGATTAAGACCTAGATACATATCAAATTTTCCTACTTCTAAACTATCCAAGTCAACCATAAAGTTAATGCTCTAATTTTCTCCTTCTCTTCCCTTTTGTCCTAACTGTGTACATAATACTGGATTGTATATCCCTGCCCTGTTAACAGCTACATTATTATGTAAAATATAGTATAAAGTTTATTGGCCATACAACATTATCAAATCAAACTCATTTGTACTTGGGTGATGTTAAGTATGCTAGTTTCTTCCTCGAGTATTCACTTTTAGTAATTTCAGTTAGACAGTTCCTTGTGAAATTAAAATTGAGCTTCTGAGTCAAATCAGCTTTTAGATTATATCCCATTTACCACCTAATTGGCTATCATTTAGGGCCTTCTATAAACAGATCATTTATATACAGTATGCCCCTAACACAGCAATCCTATAGTATGAATTGCTATTATGTGTATCCTCTTTCATAAATGAAAAAACTGAGAGCAAAGAAATTAAGTTAATACACCTACAGTCCCACAATTATGTGCACTGGAACTTTCCTCTTAGCTGATAGACCTTTTGGTGAACATCAAGAACCTCAATTTCCAGTGTTATAAAATGGGGCAGGTACTGCAATCATAAGTGAGCTGTGGACACTCCCAGTACAAGGGCTGTCATTTTACTAAAATGTAGATATAATCCCTTATTTGTGTTCACTTAGTGACTGGATGAGTGTTCACAAATTATGCAGCTCAAACACCCACTCACAGGTAGAACCATCTGTCTCGTTCTTCACAAGCGTCGTCTCCATCCGCATCCTTGCAGCTCAGACAATTCAGCCCTGCACACAATAGTTCCTCCAGCCAAAGGGCTCGTTTGAGCCAATTGAGTCTGGGGCTGTTTTGAGATTATTGGCACAATTCTATGATCCTAGAAATGCCAAAGATACTTTATCAAAATCCATATAAAATATAGCATTGACATCACACAACAAAGAGTACTAGTAAGCAAAATGAGACTATTTTACAAGAACTTAATAAACAGTAAGTCGTTGTTTCTCTGACTTTACATATAAACCTTGTTTTGCTTTTCCAAGTGGCTTTGAACCTTTGATTCCGTTTTCACAGTGTATTTATGCAGATGCAATGTTCAGGGTTGTGTTAATTTTGATTCATTGTGAAAGGAAAATCCTATCTTTTGAATATGCCTTCTAAAATATGCACAAAGTAGTAATTTTTATAAACAAATAAATATTTCCTTTTTTATTCCTCATAACTGATTATAGATTTTTGCACACTAAGACAGCCTTTATTTTGAAAAGTGACATTTATCATATATTTGCCATATTTTTACTTTTAAAAGCAAAGAAAATCTGCCATTTTTACTTTTGTTAGAAAATGTCATCATTTTTTCACATATTATGGCTAAAATATAAAGATAGCTGTATTTTAAAAATTGACAATTTCTACAAGTTGAAGTCATTTTTGTGTGGTATTTTGTTGATATCTGATTTTTGTGTATATGCAAAGGAAATGCCTTGAATGTATTCTTTTCAAATGAACTAACAAAGAATTATCATATTTTATGCAAATGACATGCTCATTCTAGGTTTGTTTACAAACTGTGCCTTCCCCCAGTGAGTATTTATTATAAGTGCACTATGCTAATTTTTACAACAATATTCAGGGAAAAAAATGGCATAACACTCTTGAAAGTACCTCAGGCTGGGAAGTGGGTGTACTCAACAAACAAACTAGAGGATGCATGATTTGCATAAAAACACTTGATACTGGCATCCTCTATATCAAATAATTACTATTATTATCTATCAAGTTTGTCTTCCTATCAAAATTCCTCATCAATGTCTCCTAATAAGTTTGAAATCATGGAAACAAAAGTTGAGCAAGAAATAAGTAATTAAACCGATAAGAACAGATAGTATGCTTGATCTTAGTCAAAAGGCTGAGAGAGGGTGGTGGAGGGAGGAAAAGGAGGAGGAGCTGATATCAAGGGCTCAAGTAGAAAGAACATGTTTTGAGAAGGATGGTGGCAACATATGTACAATTCTGCTTATCATAATGGATATATGGATGGTTATAATAGCTGTCAGAGGCCCTAATAAAATTGCTTTTGAAAAAAAGAAAGAATAAAAGGAGCAATTATTGTGGAAGATAAATTCCAGTGATCAGTTATATATTTTATTTATTTTACCTGTTGTAGATTAGGTGAAAGTTTATAGGGCAGATCAATTTTTCATTCAATGATTCATACATACTTTGTTTCATTTCACTGATTATAATCCGTGCAATGAAACAACCCTTCGGGTCTAGCAATGAACTGACCCCCAAAACTCAATTTTCAGCCAAACAGTATTTATCATGGAAACTATCACAGGAGTGAGATCAGCGCACCTTAGAATGATCAACTCTTTGAGATCAGAAAGAAAGCTTGTACCCAAAGTCACCGTTTAGAAGGATTAGGAAAGAAGGGGAAATTGAAACAAAAATCACAGGGAGGAAATGGGATGGATAAATGATCACTTATATATTTGAAAGGTAAATCTTACATGTTGCTCTTCCTTTTCAACCAGTGAGATGGTTTGATTTGCTTTTGACTTCACTGAGTATGGGTGAGCCTCCGAGACTGATAAAAAGCGAGTCACACCTCTGTTCAGTACCATGGGAGATCTGCTGCTGAGTCCACCCCAGCAGTGACAAAGTTTATGACAAATATTTTTATTCCCAATTGAAAAGTGAACTCTGGCTAAATATTACACGACTCCCATGTTTGTAGATTCGGTACTGGGCTGCTCATGACAAAGAAGCAGCTGCACACAGAGTTCAAGTCACCAGCCAAGAGTACTCAGCCCGGATGGAGAACCTGGTGCCAGACACCCAGTACTTTGTGGAAGTCAGAGCCTGCAACAGTGCCGGCTGCGGCCCACCCAGTGACATGATTGACACCTTCACCAAGAAAGCACGTGAGTCTCTCTACTTGAATTTTAGGCTGATCCAGAACCACACTTCATTCAAACATGATGAGGGTGCTTTACAGAGAAAATTCCTGCCTGGCAGTGTTACCACATTTCGCTTCCACTATAGTCGTTTTGAGTATTGCTGTTTGTTTTCAGTTTCTCACTTTGTTGGTTATCAGAAGTAAGGAAAAGTGTGCCTTCGTACATTGAATATTCCAATATACAGCTAAAATTACAGAGCTCCCCTTTGTAATACAAACCTTAAAATAGTCCATTAAAATACTTGTGTCCATTCTTTTTTTATTAATTTAACCACTGTTTTCATAGGATTTCATGAGACAATTAGAATTCTGCTCTTTTATCTGTGTCTTGATTTATTATGACATTATGTTTTTTCTCTTACTGCCCTATTTGTGCGTTAGTCTATATAGCAAAGCTCACTACTCTGACTAGATTTTCTGGATGTTCTGTTTTCCCTGGCCTCACTTTGACTTCTCTTTCGTTCTGAGCCGAATTTGGATATAAAAAAGAAGGGGGGGCTGAGCCCCGGTGGCGTAGTGGTTGTGCGCGGGACTGCGGCCCACTGGGACGGAGGTTCAATTCCAGCAGTGGGGCTGGGCCTCCTACTCCCACCGCCGGAGAGCAGTGATGCCCTCCACCACCCCCCAAAAAAAGAAAGGAATTTGTATGGAAGATTGTAGAGCAGTGGTTCTCAACCTGTGGGTTGCAACCACTTTGGGGGTTGAAAGACCCTTTTGCAAGAGTCACCCAATTCATAACAGTAGCAAAATTATGGTTATGAAGTAGCAAAAAAATAATTTTATGGCCAGGGGTGGTCACCACAATACGAGGAACAGTATTAGAGTCATGACATTAGGAAGGTTGAGAACCACCGATCTAGAGAGATTCAGAAGTATTTGAAGACCTGGGTATTGTGTTAGTCTTGGTAAACTAGGAAAAATAAATCCACAAAAATGAATATGTATAAAAGTTCTATATAAAGGGTAAGTGTACACTAAGAAAGCATACCAAACCACTGCTACCCAAGCCCATAAGTCCAACATTAGCCCATCTGTCTGGTACCAATCTACAAAGTCCTCCTCAATCTCACAAAACACATGCAATGATGCTGACTGCAGGGGGGAAAGCTGAATCAGTGAGAGTGTCAGCATCTCAGTGCTGGCAAGGGTTTCCACATGGCTGCTCCAGCACCCAGGGCTGCATCAGGGTAGGACCATGTGGGTTCTCCTCAGGAATGTCACACAGGAAGTGAGCCTTGCCAGCTGAAGCAGAAAACTGGCTAAGGCAGCTGCACCCCAATCTGACCAGCAGAAATCAAGAGACCAGAGAACCACTGCTACCCAAACCATTCATCTCTCCATCCTTCAATTGAACCCACATGCATTTATCAACCAGGTTGGCACAATAAACCTTAACTATCTCAATCCACACCTTGCAACTTGGCATCAGTACACAATACCTTAGCCTAACAATTAGTTAAGTAACATATCTACATGGTAATCCTACAACCCTATGAATATATTCCCCCACCTATGAAAGTTTATAAACCATTTACTTCATGCCTTTTCCCCCAGTATTGAATGGTTGCAGCATTAAGAAGTTTGAGAACCACTGCTCGAGAGATTCAGAAGAATGTCAAGACATGGTTATCATTAGAATTTAAAAACATATGATGTACATTTTGGGGAAAAGAAACTATTGTGAGATAACAGTACATGATGGTAAAAGCCAAGACTTTGTTGTCAGGCATGAGTTAGAAATCTTCTTCCAGGGAGTTAGGTTGCAGGATATTGAATAAATTACTTTTCCTTTCTAAACCTCAAGTTGCTACTCTTTAAAAGAGCATTCAATCATTTGTTCAGTTTTTAATTTATTCATTCACTTTTTCATTTAGTGAAAAGTATGCTTTATGTCCCACACTTTTCTAGATATTGAGGATATCAAGAGGATCAAGTCAAGCCAAGATCTCCTTCTATTAGAGTTTACAATATAATGAGAAAAGACATATATAAATAAACACAGTATAAAATGAAGGAGAATTTAATGAAACAGATACCTAGTGACAGGGGTGAAAACTGAATCATGAATGGTCAGAATAGTTTTCTTTGAGAAGATGATATGCGAGTTAGGATATGAAGGATCAAAAGGACATAATCTGTGCTGATCTGGGAGATGGCTATCCCAAACAGAGAGAATGAGTAGTGTAAAAGCTTTGAGGTAAGAAGAATTTGAAAAGTTTTAGGTGTCGAAAGTTTAATGGGATCATGCTGCGGGGAACCAAAGAGGAAGAAGTGTTCAGAGGATGAACTAGATGAAACTGTTCAGTCATAGAAGGGAGCTGGATTTTTGTTTGTTTTGTTCATTGAGTACAAGAAGCCAGTGGAATATTTTAACATAAAAGATGATATTTTTCCCACCAACAGAGGACAGTGATGCCCCCGAAAAAAGATGATATTTTTCACAAGAATATAATATATAACAGGTGAAACATAGTTTATATTAAATCATTCTGGCTTCCGTGTGAACAATGGATAGTGGTGAGGTGAGAGTGAAAGCAGAAAGGATGTTAAGAGGCTCTTTTCATTGTCAGGAGAGGGGAAAGTGGCCCATCCCGGTTGATTATCAAATAATGAAAAGAGTAGACAGTTTTCTGCTGGCAGAGTTGACAACTTGCTGCGATTTTGGATGACAGAGATGAGAGGAATGGAGAACTCCATATGAGAGTTTGTTTTTGTTTTCATAAAATAAGGGATTTACAGTGAAGTTTTGAGTATAATGTCGAACATTTCCTCTGGGTTACATGGAATGTAAGAAGTTTCTTAGACATCTAAGTAAAGATAAGCTATTGGACACAGAGGTGGAAGTTTCCAAAAGTTTGTAGGCAAAATGAAAAGATAATGAGATTTTTTTCCACAAACTTTTTAAGCTTCTTTCCATATCCCTAGGTTTGAAAAAAGATAGCTAGAGTTTGTAATAGTATTGTGCCATAGGAAGATGCAGGCACAGAGATAAGGAGTCTGGAACAATCTCTAAAGTCATCCCAGCATTTAGAAGTTGAACAAAGGGCACAAGGCCAGTAAAGGATAATTAATAAGCAGAAGCAGCCAGTGAAACTGATTTAAGGTAGCAGTGATATTGAAGACAGAAGGAGACCAAATCCAAGCAATGTTTGAAAAGAATAAATTTGGCCATTTGATTTGCCTAAGTGGAGGTAATTGGTAGCCTTGAAAATAGAACTTTTGAAAGTGTGGTGGGAAGTAACACCCAGGTGAAGCACATGGAAAGAAGTATAAAAGCATTACATTATATCTGTCCTGGGGTCACTGGGTCCCTAAAAGGGGCAGCTGGGTATGAAAGTGCTAACATCTGGCACAGACTAACCATTCATTCATATTGGCTATTGCCAATGTGGCAATGGTAGGAGTCGTGACGGTAGCTGTCAGCATTATTATTATCAGTCTTGCAGTCCATTATGCTGTGGAGTTTGGGTATGATCATCTTTAATGATATTTTATGAATTTTCACAGCTCCTAGCCAGCCGCCAAGGATCATCAGTTCTGTGAGGTCTGGTTCTCGCTACATAATCACTTGGGATCACGTCGTTGCGCTATCCAATGAATCATCAGTGACAGGCTACAAGGTACCTGAGCAATCCCTAGATGGTTCTCCATCTAAATGGCGTGCTTACAAAGGGTGATAGCTATTTTGCTGGTTTGGGAAAGGCCACTCAGCTTCTTATTCTCACTGTGTAGCAGAAAAAGAGGGCCTAGCACTATGGTATTCTACAAAGGAAACAGTTTTAAGAAATTTTCGACTAAGTTATTTTAGGCTAACATTAAGAAAGATCAATAGAGCAATGGCTTCTTTTAAAATATAAAATTGGTAGAATAATCAGTGATTAAAGTATAAACAATCCTTGGTTTGTTTGGGAATATTAGAATGCTGTTGGCCAGGATATAGTGAACTCTTTGATTTATTGAATTACTTTCTGTAAATGAATAAAAATGAGAAAGAGAATTTCCATACCTTCTCTGTCTCACACTATAGCATTCTTTATTGGATGCTAACTTTTAAGAATAATGTGTAAATTAACCCTAAAACCTTGAGACCATTTCTTTATAGAGCTTTATAGGTACCATTTTGTACCTATGGGTTAAAAAGACCAAAAAAAGGTTTGGGGGGTTATTTAAAAAAATGAAATTCAGATGCTTAAGGTACATCCTCTTGAGTTGCCCAAAGACCTATAAGAAAAACAATTTCTCCGAAGTAAAAAGAAGAAGCCTTCCTTTCTTAGGGCAGTTGAAAAGTCATCATTTTATCTGATTTTTCAATTACTCATGGTTACAACTTTTTAAGTACACATCTTTTTGGACCTATAATTATAAGGTGCTCTACAGACCGGATGGCCAACATGATGGCAAGCTCTATTCAACTCATAAGCACTCCATAGAAGTCCCGATCCCCAGGGACGGAGAGTATGTTGTAGAGGTTCGTGCACACAGCGATGGAGGAGATGGAGTGGTGTCGCAAGTCAAAATTTCAGGTAAGCTGGTCACTAAAAACACATTAAATTAAGTGTCTTTAAGTTTCTTGACCTTATGAACTCCCACAAGTGAAAGTAGGACTGATGTTCACACCAATAAAGCTGTTTTTCAAAGTTTATTTCTATAAGACTTGACATACTGCCTCTTATGAGCAATAAAATAAATTTGCATTATGTCATATACATTTGATTATTACATAGGCTTTAAAGAACAGTTGAAATAGCATACTGTATTATACTAGTATGTGATACTAGAAAATCATATAATCCTATGTTTCTGATAGCAAGTTAATTGGAAAGCATCTATTTAAGAAGATAATTTCTGATTTTTTTATTTATAGAACTCAATTATTTGTTTACATCTTTTACCTCTCACTATGGATATGTGGTATAGTTTATTAATGGTATTAAATTGAGAATGATGCTGATTTGATAGTTTTATGGAAGAATGTGAAATTCTGGATGTTAAGTCAAAGGTAGACATAATTGATTTAGAAGAAAACGTTGTGATTGTCTTTATCAGGAACACATGCTTGCTTTGGTGGCACGTATGCTAAAAGTACCAGGAACAGGAGTGGGGATAGTGATACCTAAAGGGAAGGGGGAAGTGGAGGGAGATGGGGCAGGAAGAGGGTGCTGATGACAATGAATGTCACATAACCACACACACCCATCCAGGGCAAGAGCAACAGAAACCAGAGAGCAAGGGAGACAGGGGTCCATGTGAGATACAGAAACATTAACAATCTATAGTCTATCAAGGTGCCAATGGGTGGAGGGTGCGGGGGGGGGGGGCAGGAAGAGGAGCTCATCCCAAGGGTTCAATAGAAAATAAGGGTTTAGAAAAGAACGTTGACAATGTATGTATTAATGTGTCTGATACAATTGATTATGGATTGTAACAAGCATTGTAAGACCCCCCCCAAAAAAAAGATCTAGAAAAAGAAAGACACCATAGATATAATTTCCATCTGTTTTGGTAAAGGAATATATCTATAGTCCTTTAAAACAATGCCAGAATATTAATAACCTACAATGCCAGATTTACCTAATGCCATATTTTTAATGAAATTTACCAAAATTAAATAACCATTTCCTCAAATTGAAAATGTAATCCCTAGATTATGGAAGTTTCTTGTTTTAGTTTAAACATTTTTATTTTTTCTTTGTCAAAAACTGCAAAAATTAAAAAGGAAAAGAAAATACTGAGTCAGATTACAAATTCTCCAGAATAACAATTATTGCTACTTTGTTGGTTTTTAATTTGTATTTATATGCATATTTAATTTGACATGTTCTCACTTTTACTGACTATATCATGTATCCTACTCATCAATTATATTAAGTAGTGAACATCTTCCATGTTACTTAACCTTTTATCATTTTCACTTATAGTCATATATACTATTCACTCAATTATTCAAAATGTATTTACCCATATCAAATTTTTCTATCATAAATAATGTTACTGTTTATACATTTTTCTAAAATAGTATGTATGCAGGTTAATTTAATAAGAGGGATTGTTATTTGAATGTTTGAATTACATAGACAAATTACTTTTAAGAAGTTTTTACTGCTTCATATATTTATTATCATTATACATTGATGCTGTTTTTCTTTGTACCCACTTTGACATTATTGTCTTTCTTTGTGAATTTGACAAAAAATGGTGTCTTTTACATTCTGAAATAGCTCTTAAATGTTGGGTCTTAAGAAAAAACATTGTCAAAATTTTATGCTTTAAAAAATTATTTCACAAAAGGAAATCAGATCAATATGAGCATTTTGGGGAGATAATAAGGTGCAAACGTATTTGTTAGCTTGATTTCAAGATTGATCTTCTCTGTGAAGAAGCCAATGCTAGCATATGCTGTTTCCTGTATTTTCTCCCTCTCACTTCATAATTCCTAATGTGAAGCAGAACATAGTGTCCAGAATTTAGACTAGAGAAATTTGCAACCTATGCTAGAGATGCTATAGCATAATGATAGCCTCAGTACAGCTGTAATCAGTGTTGTGCAAGTAAATATTAAACAGCGTGTTCTCCCGAGGGTGTTTGCCAAGACTCATCATGTGAACACGGCTACCACAGCAGCTTGCAGACACTATACATGGTGTTGCTTAATTGTACAAAGAGCCTATAGCGTCAGCATTATGAATGTCAGATGTTTAATGAATAGTGCCATTCTACGGTACCAAATTGAGACTGCTTTGGATTTGGTAATCTTATGGAAGAATGTGAACGTCTGGCTCTCTGAATGTGAAATTTTCTTCCTTAGATTTGTACTTACTTTCAATTTGCTTAAATTATCTCTGATAAGAGAAATATTCAGGCATAAATGGAAATGAAGGCTTTCTCCTACATTTAAAATCCTAAAATATGTTCTCTTGTTTCAGTTGTCACACTCCAAATATATATTCAGCAGTATGTGCTTTATGACACGTAATGTTTATTTGTACTATGCTGTTTGTTTACTCATTCACTCAGTCAAAAAATGTACATGAAATGGAACATTTAGACTATGTCAGGCACTGTTTCTATGACTACTCGTTGGTCTCCTAACTCCCAGGTAAGCAATTCAAAACGCCCAGCTGTGTCTCAGGGGAAAGAAGGGACCTTCGACTCCCAAAGAGCAACAGTCACAGAAACCCACAGCAGCAGTTCCCTCCTGTCCTTTGGGTCACTCTGAGGCAGGATTGAGCTGGGGACAGTTAGTTACAGTGTTATTTCAGTTCATCTATATGTTAAGGCTCTTCGGCGCTCTCCAGTCAGTTCTAACCCCTACCAAACCTGTGACCCCTACAGCAAAAAGGTTGCTCTGACTTGCCGCATCATCAGAATCCTTCCTCCATCATTGCATCCACCAGGTCAGTCCACCTCATTCAGGGTCTACCGCTTTTCTCTAAGCTGCTGCTTTACCAACCAGGACCGTTTTCTCCATAATGGGTCCTTCCTTGTGACATGTCTGAAGCAGAGGAGATTATGTCTTCTGGACTTGCTTTTAAGGAGCTGGCCGGTTGTGCTTCTTCCCATACAGATGTGTTTATTGTTCTAGCAGTCCCTGCTATATTGAATATCCTTTGTGAACATCATAATTTAAAGGCATCAGTTCTTCTTCAGTCTTCTTATTCATTGTCCTCCTTTTGCATGCGTATAAAGTGACCAAAAATGACACAGCTGAATAAGGCAAACCTTAATCATCAAAGTGGCATCTTTGCTCTTTAACAGTAAAAGTAACTGCAGACTTGACCAATGCAATACATAGTTTGATTTCCTCACTGTTGTGTCCAAACATGTTGATTATGAGTATAAGTAATCCTTGATTACTTCAATTTTTTGTGATATGGTTTATTGGTCCAGTTGTTAACACCTTTGTTTTTGTTATATTGATGTGTAATCCATACTAAATGCTTTAGTCATTGATTTCTGTCAATGGTTTCAAGTCTTCTTCACTTTCACTTTCAACAAGCAAGATTGTGTCGTCTGCACCTATTGCAAGTTGCTTCATATGCCTAAGTTGTGTTAACAACAAGACAATTTAAATTGTTTGTTAGTTTACATTTACTTGTTTTTGATCTCCACCCTCATTTTACTATCCTTTTCATGGGAGTGGGCGCTTTTCTGTCTTGTTTGACCCATGGATGCCCAGCATCCAGGGGACTATTTGACATAGCACAAGTTTTGAACAAATAATTGTTGAGTAACTTCATTATTTTTGAATTGAAGAAAAATTTTAATTCTAAAAATAATTTGATCAATTTAAACTATATTTTAGATGTCAGAAATGCTGATAGACCTGTCCAGTGAGTATATAAGATATATTCCTCTATAAATGTGTTGCTTGCAAAGAGTAAGATTTTATATTAGATAGTTCCTAGAAATTTTATCAAACATTGACAATAATTCTAACTTATTTTCTTCTAAGTTTAAACACCATCAACAGTTATTTAAAAAAAATATTTTCTCTCAAATGCCTCACATTGTGGCATATAAAACACCACACTTGTTTCATCATAAGGACACTATCTAAAACAAATGCCACTTTATTCCACCATTTAAATAAGTACATTCCATGGGTCTTTAAAAATTGTTAATTTTTGGCTGAGCCCTGATGGCGTAGTGGTTGTGCGTGGGACTGCGGCCCACTGGGATGGAGGTTCAGTTCCAGCAGTGGGGCTGGGCCTCCTACTCCCACCACCGGAGAGCAGTGATGAATTGTTAATTTTTGCACATCGTTGAGAGCTATAAGAAATGGGAAGTGAGCTATGAGATTTAATCGATTTAAAATTTTAAATAGATTTAAAGATTCAAGAGAACTGATTTTCCTATTATATATTTGCTAGAGAGTTTAGAATAAAATTAAGCAAGGATGCTTAGTACTCAATACTAAGTACTCAAGTGAAAAGGTACTCAAATAAGTACTCAAATAAGTACTCAAAGTGAAATTTATTACTCATATGTGAATTTGAATTATTGTGTTCTTTTTTAAGTCTCAAAGACATTATGGACTTATCTAAATCAAGGAGGCCTTTTTAGGAATATTCTGGGCTTGCTCTTATGAGCACAAAGTGGTTACTGGAAACCTTTAAGATTGGAGTGCTATGAATAGGTTTATACACTTGAAAAATCCATTTGATGATGATGGAAAATATGTATATATGAAGGAATCAAGATGTGAAGGGATGAATTAACTTATTACCATGGTTGAAATATGATGACGTCTTAATCTAGATATCTGAGGTCAGTGGTAGATGTCTAGGGCAGATTCTAGAGGACCAAGGCATCACTTCCATTTTATGTAAGGTTGCTATATATTTGATTTTTGACTTTATGCCTTTTAATAAATCTGTAATTTATCCTGATGTTACCACGAATGATGTAAACTGCACATTTGGCCAACTATTTTTGGTAACTCCGAGCTATTAACTTAAACTATATGGTCAAAGCCAACATTTTAAAAATAATGAGAAACACATTTTGTTTTTTCTGTTATCTTCTTCCACCAAGTAGAAAAAGAGCTAGGGTTAGAAATCATATTCTAAGTGGAACCATTAGACTTGATGAATCACATGACCCCCTTTTCCAATTCTTGATTAAATGGCAAAACATAAAAGAGACTAGAGAACAGTTGAGATGTTTAAATTTAATTGGTATAATATTAAATATACATGTTATATTGATTTCACCACTTTTCCAAATATCTTTTCTGGACATTTTCAAAAGACCAAAATAGATTTAAGCTTATACAAAATATGTGGAAGGCGAGGATAATATAAGGGAGTACCTAAAAAAATGTTCCAAGGCTATGCATTTCTAAAACAGTCATCACGTTCACAGTACTCTCCACTACACTTAATACATCTGTCAAATCTGCGATTCCGTTCTTGGAAACAAACTCAGTTCTTGGGATTGCCAACAGCACCACCCTCACTTTTTCGTCACCTCTTTTATGTTGTCAAGTTGCTGTACGTTCATGCCCCTCTGCATTTGTGGAAATAAAAAGAAGTCACACTGAGTGAGATCAGGTCAGAAATGTGCGTAAGGGAAGGGAAGAATTCTGTCTTTTGCCCAAAACTGGCTTCCTGAGATGGCTGCGTGAGCTGGTGCATTGTCATGTGGCAACTCCCTGCCCCATTTGCCACAAAGAAGGCCTTTTTTTGACACATACTGCTAC
This sequence comes from Nesogale talazaci, assembly GCA_004026705.1. Lineage (NCBI taxonomy): Eukaryota > Metazoa > Chordata > Mammalia > Afrosoricida > Tenrecidae > Nesogale > Nesogale talazaci. Next base: position 45,951 of record PVJH01009166.1, on the reverse strand, counting down.
ACCATCTTTTCAGAACCTCAATGTAGAAAACTTGATTTGCAGTCTGACCCAGTGGAATGAATTCCAAATACACTACTATCCCATTCACATCAAAAAAAGCAAAATCAGCCTTGGTTTGGGGAGTACCTCCTCATATACATGATGACCTGCAATTTATTTTCTCCAAACCAAACCCACTGCCATCTAGGAATTTATGATTCAAAGAAATTCTATATAGCATTTTTCAGACTTTTTTTTGTCAGAAGCAGCTTCATTTTTCTCCCATAGGATATTAATAAATTTGAACTGCTGCCTACTCACTTAGCAGTCCAATGCCTAACTCACAGCATTGGGCAATGCATTACGTTTATTTTGCCTTTCCTAGGGTGAAAGGGTTAGTGAAATAAAATACACCCATATTTACCATTTTGAATTAGATAATCATAAAGTTTACCATGCCAGGAATGAAATTCAAATTGAATACCACTACATTCATTAAAAAGAAAATTTCAATATGTATCTTAAAGTATAATGTTGTCCATCATAGAAAAATTTCTATATAACTATGATGTCTCTACAACTATTATTCAAATTTATGAATCAACTGCTAAAGGCAGTGATGAAGCAATAGAAAAACTCGGAGAACCTTTTCAGTCTAAAATTCATCAGGCATGCAGTCAATTGTCATTAGTTAATGGTAATTGAAGTGTAAAAGTCACAAACAAAAAGGAAGGTTAAGTAGCTGAAAAAATAGCTTGATAATTAAAGCAACACTGGAAATAGCATAAGAGAATTTTGCAAGGCTAACAGCTCCTTTATTGGAAAAGTCTTTTCCCAACAACATAAATGGTGGCTTTTCATAACAAGCTCACCAGACAGAATACAGAGAAATCAAATTTATTGCAGCAGCAGGAAGAGAAGATGGAGAAACTTAATAGCATTAGACATAATAAGACTATTGGATCACGTTTAAGTTCAAGTTGAAGGAAAGGAAAACAAGTTCGCAAGAGCAAAAATATAACCTCAACTATTTTCCACCTGAACTTCAAGAACTGTTTCAGTACAGTAGTCTCCTACTCGAGGCAGAAGACCTGGAACATTGTGGGATGAGAATAATAATATCACACATGAAGAAAGCAAAATGTCATTAAAAAGAGAAGAAAGAAGAAGAAAATCATAGTGGATGTCAAAAGAGATGCTGCTATTTGCTTTGGAACCAATCATAGCTGTGATTAGTAAAGAGCTAGATACCACATTTCAAAGCATAGCTATAGATGACAAAGTATTGTGAGGAAATGTGCATGAACCTTGACTTCAAAAGCAAAAAGAAAGAGCGTACACAGTATAGCTCAAGCTCAAAGGACTGAAGAAAAACATCAGGTCTTGAGTTAAATTATTGAAGGATATTACAAACAACGTTTTGTATGATAAAGTTAGCATTAAATGAAGATTTAAGGAATATGTCATGTAACTGTCCCAAAATGAATTCACAGGTCAGCATGCAACAATTTCAAAAATGATCAGATGATCCAGAACTGATGGTAATGAAAAGGAAGACCAAGCTGCATTGAAGATATTAGCCTAAAAGGGGATCCCAATAATTTGACAGAATACCAAACGAAGTGTTTCAACAAGATGATGAAGCCCTGAAAGCATTCACTCACCTATGCCAACCAAATCGAAGAGATGAGCTGTATTTGTACCCATTCCAAGTAAAGGTAACCCAAAAGAAGATGAGGGCAATATTATTAATTGTGCATGCTGGTAAATTTTAGCTCGGGCTGAGCCCCGGTGGCGTAGTGGTTGTGCGCGGGACTGTGACCCACTGGGTTGGAGGTTCAATTCCGGCTCCCAGGAGCAAAGGCTGGGCCTCCTACTCCCACCACCTGAGGGCAGTGATGCCTAAAAAATAAAAATAATAATAATAAAAAATTTTAGCTGAAGTTAATTCAACCACAACTGTACCAGTACATTAACAAAATTTTAAGCAGAATTCAGAAGAGAATATCATGTGGGATTCATCATTGCTGATGTTGTTTGGACCTTAACTGGGGCAGAGCAAACTAGAATGGTATTGATTGTGTGAAGATATTTCACTGGATGGAAGATAACAAACTGTAGAAAACAGAAGAATAGGAACTCCAGAACATTTTATTGTGTTTATGCCAAACCTACACCTGGAACAACATGCAGTGGTCCAAACAGAACAAGGGGATCTTGTATGTTTTAAATTTTTTAAAAACATATGCAGCAAAGTGGTTTCCTTCCACTATACCTATTCATTCTACACACTGAACAAATAATCCGGGAATCTTCAATATATGAAGACAAATATGCCGCAGAAGTGGAGGAATTCTTATTAGCAATCTCTTATATGTAGATGGCACAACTTTACTTGCTGATGAAGACCAAAAGTTTTAGCCTTCAGTATGGATTACCACTCAATGTTGAAACACAATAAAACAAAACAAAAAATACTCACAATATGTCAAAAGACATCTTAAAATGTGAAAGAGTACAGATTTCACTATTCATACAAAGGCTTTTCCAACGGAGTTCTTGTACTTCGCTCTCCTTTTCTATCACAAGTAACCAACGGGAGAAGGGTTTATGTTAGCAGAGAACTATATTGTGATTCTCTAAGCTTGGGGTCAAGTCATTATCCTTTGCCCCCAGTAAGGGTTAAAGTAACTTATTGATTGGCCTAGATTCATGTCCACATTTGATGTAGCCTCCCATGCTTCATTTACCCTTTGAGAGTTTTGAATTTTAGCATTAGGAGTATATTTCTATTACTTTTTTGGGCTACTGATAGTTCTGCTGCACCTAAACTAACTTTGGTTTTCATGCACCTTCCATAAAGATGCATTTAGCTGCATGCAAGCAAGTGTACCAATTACCTCACTAAACTATGTTGTTCATTTACTCTAGCTCAGGAAAAATTTGGTTGGAAGATGTCTCCATCAAATTTGTTACAGGAATAAGGGAAAATTCAAAATGATCCTCTAACCTTTGCTAACTACCAAAATAAATTTGGTTTGTGAACTGTTTATAGTTTCCATTTCTGGAATTACACTTTCATATTAGGAAACACAAGTTTTTTTCTCTGCTAAATAAAACTTGCTATCAAAAATATTATAGATCTCCATTATACTTGCTCTCTAAAAACTAACCTATTTAATAATCACCTACTGAAGACTTGTTCGTCATGTATTTGTTAGACCATTGGTTTACAGTAACAAAAAAAGCACTCTTGCAGTTTTTAGTCTGGTTCATACCAGAAAAAAATTAAATTAACAAATATATAACCTATAATTAAATTTAATAAGGATCAGTAATAAAAATTAGTGGCTAATATGAAGAACAAATAAGAGAAGGATTAATTCAGAAAGGGCAATCTTTCATTAGGTGCTATTTAAGCTGAATATAAATGAAAAGAATTAGCCATACAGCAAAAGTAAAGTGATTGTCTCAAGTAGAGAAAATGTCAAAAGGGCCATTCAGTTCCAAAACCTGGAGCGGACTGGCAGCAACTCTCACTGGTGATCAGTGAGGAGAAGGATGCTAGTGGGCTGCAGTTGGCGAGATGGCTAGGATGAAGGCTTTCATCTGATAGCGGTCTGTTTCCCTCTGTTTTCTCCATAACCAAATGTGGCACTATGGCCTCTGTGTCGGACAGCTCACTGCAAGTGGTGGTTCAGACTTACCAGCCATTCCGTGGGGGAAAGATGAGGCTGTTTGTTTTTGTAGAAATGTAAAGGCTCAGAAATCCCACGGGACTGTTCTGCTCTGCCCTATGGGATAACGATGAGTTGGCATCATCTCAGTGGTCGGGGGTGGGTCACAGTAAGAACTGGGCATCATTTTCCTCAGGTCAATGGAAAACTGTTGAAATGCTTTCATGAGATATGAAATGCCATCTCATTTAAGATCACTTGGCTGTTGTGCAGAAAAACAAAGTATTGGAATGGAATAAAAGAGGAGATGGTCAAGGTAATGAGAAAGGAGTGAATCAGAAGCACAATCTGGATAAATGAATTCTCTTTCACAAAGACTTAGAGTGTATAATAAGTTAAGTTTATCTTTCTCTGGGATGATGGAAGATTAGTATAATACATTTGTACCATAAATGATTTCACAATGGATATGACATATATGTAATATACATGAGAATTGGAGGCAAAGGGCTGAGGAATATGTACATGTGAAGTACTTTCTATAAAAATTGTCAAAAATCAAAATCTTCAAAAGAGGTGACTTACTGGTAGAACCTCCAAGACCCCTTTTAAGCCTGGAACTACACCCACCTCTTGGCTAAACTCAAATTTCAGCCAATAAATAAAAAAGTCTTTAAAATAAAGAATAACACCACAAAGGAATTTATTCCTTCAAAAACTCAGCCTTGAGACCCAAGTATTTGTGTGTCATGTTTCATTGTGAGAATTTCAAAAAATTCACAAGACAAAAAAATGTAGAAACTTAATGGAAAGCTTGTTTTCTCTGTAAACTTTCACACATATCATAATAACCAATTAGAGATAAAAAATTATATGTAACCCATATAAGGGTTTGGACTTTTAAAAAGATGATGAAACATTCCTAAACTTACTGAGGGAAAATGTCTAAATCATCTTGATCAGCAACTTTCTAGGTGTCTGAACTTCCTGAATCACATTTTTGGTTTATAGTCTCTTGGCTTTCATAATCCCCTGTTAAGGGGAAGGGGTCTAGCCATTTTAAAGACTATAGACATTCTTTGGCTATAATAATCACTTTTAGCAATATATTATAGATCTCTGATCAGTTCTATAATATTTGAACTTAAGTCAAATAAAGCTGAGCTCACAGAATAAGCTCAGTATGCATAGCCTATAGGATTTTGAAATGTGATGTGAAGCTTGTGGATGAGGCCATCTAAGCCAAAAGTCGTTAGCTGCCAAAAAGTCATCCCTGACCCTTGGCAACCCATGTGCAGCAGGACAAGACTTTCCTGATCATGAACTATAGTCAAGATCATTGGTAAGCTCAAGTCCTTGATTGCTGTGGTCAATGTGTATTTTGAATGCCTCCTTGGAGTTGCATATTCCATCACTAAAGCAGACACTGTTTGAATTCTATTGATAAGTTATCTACTGATCAGTTTTTCCATAAGTAGATCTAGGCTCTCCTTTCTAGTCTGTCTTAGTCTGAAATATCCTCCGAAACATGTACTTCATAGAGGACCCTGATGATGGTTTACATACCAGAGAAATAACTTCCAGTATCACATTAACACACGTCATCACAGTACATCATACAATAAGTTGACAATGATGGTGATGGATATACCTCCACTCAGATCATAGAATATCACTTTGAATCCTTTCATGAAGTAGAAAATTATATATATGGATTAAAACATCAGATTACATTCAATTATGTGTATATTAACCATATCACGAACCATTTCAAAATGAGCTCTCCCTTGAAATATGATGGGTATTGTTTAAATTTTTAACCATCTCAAGAAAATAGAAATGTAATACTCCATATTAAGAAAGATAATTGGATTTCATTGTTGTCCCCTGGGGTTTGATATATAACCACTGTCCATAATTTTTTCAAATCATTTAGAAAAGAGAATTAAATTGTGATTACTAAATATAAACCTTTTGAAACTTAATGCTATAAGGAGAGAGAACATAAAACACTTAAACTGGATAGTGATATAGCCACATATTAAAATAGACTGTTATATACTACATTTGAAGCCAGCTTCAGTGACGTATGAAGGAATCTTTAGTTCTCAAAGTTCTTATTGTTGTGTAAGGGCTAGAAAGCAGGTCTCTGGGTAGAGTATTCACAGCATGGAAGCAATTCAGTGAGGCAAATGATACCCCAGAAGAAGATTTTAAGGACACTTTCTGCAAACAGAGACAGACCAAGAAAATAAAATAATATGGACATATTATAAGGACTCCTCCAATTAGCACTCATTCTTCTCTGACCTTCTGTCCCAGGCCCTATATACTGGTGTTTTATAAATATAAAATAAATATAAACTATGTATATATTCATATTCAGAAACAAAAACTCAGTCTTGGTTCACCTGGTATTGAGAAACAAGAAGAGTGCAGAGTGTTATAGTTTACAGAAGTCAGTAAGAATCCAATGTGTTGCACATTGCAGTGGATTCAGGAATAGACAAGTGTGCTGTAAATTGCAGTCGACTCCTGAAAAATAAAAATGTAGATTACAATGGACTCAGGAAAAGTCAAGGATGTTGTAAAGCTTAAAGGCTCAGAGGGGTCAAGGATCTGAATTACGAAGGACTGGTTCCTGCACACTAGCCCACGGAGACCTAAGCTTCTAGTTTTGGCCAGAGACTTTAATTCTTAGGACACCAATGTCTGTGCTTCTTATCTTTTCAATTCCCTGTCTTCTTTAAGTCCATTTTCTGCAGACCTGGTTCTGTGCTCTGCTTTAACCACTCACCCACTCATGGTCAAAGCCAGTGGAGAAATTCAACAGAATGGAAATCTAATTTTTTTGTGTGGAGTTCAGCAGACTGAATGATAAGTAATACCTTTACCATTATAATCAGGGTTCTCTCTAAGGTGGGTGGCTTGGCAGCTATCCAAAGTGGAAATCACTACTTTATATTCCTTACTCTTTTTAAACTTTCATCTGTACAATAGCATATTCTAAGTACCCACAGTAATGCTTATTCCATCCATAGGTCTAAAAAATTAGACCAAACTATGAAAGCAATATTTATTCATTTAAAAAGCCCATTATACCTTTTATTAAATGTCACATTTTATTCCTTTTTATTTGTTACTTCAGTAAGAATTATACATCAGAAAGAATGCCAGACAATCAGAGTTGCCAAACAACCAAATGACACATTGGCATTTATTTCACCTTTGTGATATGCCCCAAATTCCCAAGTGATATTATGAGTAAATTTCAATTCCTGAAAGTGTTCAAAGAGCTAATAATATTGCCAGGACAATTTCTATAAATTCAGCAGAAGCAGAAAGATATTTTTTTAATTTTCAAGATGAACATATGTGCTGAGAAGAGACATTGCCTGTTTCTAATATATCAAACTGCCTCTTTCTAATATATCAAACACATTGGCGGTTGTCTAGTAGGCCTATTCCTACAATGAAAAGAGTATTAAGGATAAATTACAAAGCCAGTGATGCTCAAGTAAAAGCAAAGAATATTATAAGGGAGGATGTGCCAGATTGCAAACTTTCTGCTTACAGACAACTCCTACTTGCCCTTTTAATATTATACAAATATGAAATAATTTTGAAGTAGATTAAGAAACCATGTGGAAATACCTGCAATGACAGTTTTATTGTTTTTATCAAGTAACATTTAATATTGTTCAGTACTATTTTAAAACTCTTTCTTATAACATTGAGGAGTGTATCCCCATCCCACCCCATGCCCCTCCCAAAAGGGACAAAGTCTCCATTGGGTGGAGCTTTCACAGTACACAATTTTCCCACTAGGCAAGAATCAAGCAGCTTGCTCTGAGTTAGTGCACTCAGTGGCATAGCCTGTGAAGGTTCTCTCTGCTTACGGTGAACTTTTTCAGAAAAACAGATTCACATCAACCTCATTTTTTTGTGATGGCTGGTTTAAGGATGTGGATGTGAAATTTTATTTCCCGCTCTGGAAAAGCCACAGAAACTGTTGTGAGGTTGACCAAAGCTCACAAGGACAGTGCTGTGGGGAAAATTCAAGCATACAAATGCTTGAATTTCAAAAAAAGGTGAAATGTTGATTGATGACAAACCTCATTCTGCACATCAACTTTCCAAATGGACAAAAATGTCGATAAAATTTCTGTACTTGCACTTGAAGATCAGAAATGGATCATTGAAGAGATGGGGAAGTTCTCAGCATTGTCTTAGAGTTTGATTTGTCAAATTTTAACAAGGATTTGGGAATGATAAAAGTGCAAAATGTGTGTTTTGGGTTCTGACTGACCTAGAAGAAGAGCATCAAGTGGAAACATGTCATGCTTCGAAAGAACAAAGTAACCCAGATTTTGTTCCCAAGGTCATTACTGGTGAGGGGACATGGTGCTATTCTTATGAGCCCCAAAGCAAACATCAATCAAGCCAGTGGAAGATGCTATCATCACCTCACCCAAAAAAAAGCTCATCAAGTGAAATCAAAGATCAAGATGATGCTCATTTGTTTTTGTTTTTTTATGCTACGGAAATGGTGCGCTGGGAGTTCATTCCACCAGGTCAGATTGTTAACCAAGCTTTCTACTTAGAGGTTTCGAAAGGATTGCATAACAAAAAAGACATGGTTTGTGGCCAACGGGGGACCGCTTTTGGCACCAGGACAAATGCACCTGTTCACGCAGCCATCTCAGTGGTCCAATTGTTGGCAAACATAGTGCGCCTCTTTTGCCCATGCACCTTACTTACCTGACATTGCTTCCTGTGCCTTCTTTCTGTTTCTGTGAATGAAGGGGGACATGGAAGCACAGTGATTTGGTGACATAATAGAGGGGAAGAACAAAATGAGGGAGGTGCTGTCAGCCACCCAAACAGATAAATTTGAAAACTGTTTCCAAGAATGCAATCACAGATTTGGCAAATGTATTAAGTGTAATGGAGAGTACTGTGAAGGTGATAAAACTGTTTTGTAAAAAAAAAAATGATAATAATACATAGCTTTGCAAAAAAATTCTGTTGGGGTCGTTAACTCCTCAAATTAGATTTCCTATTACTTTGCATATGCACTTAAAGATTTCCTTTGTATTTCTGTGCGTGATATTTTTTGGCAGATAAAAGCCTTACATTTGGTGTTCTCAGACTCACAGACTACCAAAGATGCTAATGTTTCAAAAAAATAATAACCCACCCAAAAAATAAAATTTTAATTTTAAGCATTCTATTTCTGTCCACTAACTCCTTCTTCAAATTTCCCAGACCAGCAAATTCTTTCTATCCACCTCCCAATGTCCCATTCATCTTTTCACTTGTGTTTTATGCCTCATTTCCCTTCATGATTTTACTCTTATGCTTAAAATTCTCAATGCTCTATCACTGAAATTGCTGTATTACCTCTCCCTATTTTCTATCTATGGTCCTCAGATACCAAACAATCTCTAAATGAAAAAGGGCTTCAAGAAGTTCATGGAACCACACCGGCATCTTTTAATTCCATTTTTCCATTAACTTATACAATTTCTATATACTTATCTATATGCAAGCAGAACTCCATGTGCTATACTAACATTTCCTTTTCCATTTCTATCTTAAATATGTAAACACTATCAATGATCATAGACAGTCACTATCAGTACTCATGGAAGCAGTGGTCAGGAGAGCAACTGATTCATTGCATTAAGTAAATATGCTGCACAAGATAGCTTAAAGTTTAAGAGGTGCTTAATCCAAAACATGGGATTTCTCAAGTGCTTATTATATGTGTGGAATTTGGACATTGAATAAGGAAGTCCAAAGAAGAATCAATGGACTTGAATTGCAGTGCTTGTGTAGAATTGGAATTACATGGAATACCAAAAGAATAAATACATATATCTTGGAAGATGTTTATCCATGTTCCTTAGACGCAAGGATGGCAAGTCTTCTATCCATGCAACTTCACCATGTTTTCAGTAAAAATATAGTCCCTAGAGAAAGACCCTCCACACATGGATTGACATAGTGACTGCAAAAATGGACTGAACCAGAACAATTGTGAGGAGAGCAGAGGACCAGGCAGTGTTCTGTTGCACATGTGGTTCCTATGAATCAAAACCCACTTGATGGTGTTTAATAACTTCAACACAGCTTACACTGGAGCCCCTCAGATGTCCCCAGTTCTTATTTTTGACAGTCAACAAAAAGTCTAGTATTCTCAAATCAATCCTCCATATAGTTCTGCATGTCTCATTTTGAATCCCAACTATATCCACGCTGTGGACAAACACCTTTTATTTGGTGAAATCTACCAGTCTTGTTTAAAATCTCCTATAACTTCTCTCTTTTCTCAAAATCCTTTTCTCACCTTCATACTACATCTAAATCCTAGCTCCCTTCAGCAACTTGGCCCCTCCTGCAGCCTATTCAAAAGCAGCAGCTGCTCTTTCAAATTTTCTGAACACTGGACTTAATGGAAGGGCTTAAAGGGGACCTTTCTGCACCTCATATTAGATTCCATCTTATTCTCTTTTACTTTCTGACTTCAGTATCGTATCGCCAACCTCTGATCCTAAATTGCCATTTCTGTTTACTTTTTTCTACTTTTTTTCTAGCAAAACTCAATCACATCCACCCATTCCTTCAAGATTTAAGCTCGGTGTCACTAACTCCAAAGTGACTTCTGCCATACTTCTTGGATATTTCAATGGGTATATTGAAGGTACACTTACATGAGCCTATAATCTTAGTTTCTGGAACTCTACCTTGTTCGTGTGGGTCATCCTCTAGGACTCTAACCTATTACTTTACCATCTTCATAATGTCAGGTCTCTTAGACTCCAACCACTTTTTCCTATCTTCCATCACATACCTTGGTTATGGCTAAGATATTTCTATAGTTTTACCCCTGCTTGGATGTCTTTATAGCATATACAAATACATATGTAGAAATATCATCTGCACAACCTTGTATGGTCATGGATGTAATCCCATTCACTTACCCTGACCTGTTCATCCTGCCTGCCTTCCTACCTAGACACACATAGATTAATGTTTGTGATTACTGATAATACAAGATTATGTATGTACGATGAATAGTTTTGTGAATGATTTTTAAAAAGTGAAATAGTATTCCTTTTGTACTACCACTATCAGTGCCTACCTATATTTTTGAAACAAATATGCTATCATGTACTATTCAACATATTTGATTGTAAACAGCTTTCTATACATTTAACCAATCCTTTTGTAACATAAGAAGAATAGGACAAACCTACCTAGACAAAAGATGGGGCATCTCAATGAGGCTGACTGAAAGGGTTACCACCTCAGACAGAATAAAGTTATTCTTCCTTCATTTTAAATGTGAACTCATGTTCTTTCTTTATAATTAGCCTATTGACAATACAGTGATTATAATATTGCAATTTTAGTAAACTATTGTATTAATCTTCAGCAATTGCTAATATATAAGACAAGCCAAGATGTTAATTTAATGTCTTCATATTATATCTTCAGTTACCATATCTTATTTAAATTACTTGCTTATTAGTTTTGGATGTACTTACATATATGTGAGGAGCTATGGTGACACTGTCACTGGGTTGCTCACAGCAAGGTCAGTGGTTCTAACCCACCAGGAGCTCCCTGGGAGAAAACTGAACTATCTGATCCTGTAAATATTATCTTGGATATCCTGTGTACTACGTCAACAAATGGAAACAATGGCAGAGGATTTTTATGTACAAAGATAATTTAAATGTTGTTCAGAATGCCTATCATTGATAACTTCCCATTTATATGGATTGATTTCAAAATAATCACATTTGTATCATTTAATATATTTTCTATAGATAGCCTAGGTAGTCAATGAACTGTAACCAATCAAGATAACCAATATAACTTTTATGACTATTTTAAATAAAATAACATGCAACATTGCAAGTTTTAAAATCAAGGATTCTGCATTATTCCAAGTAGCAATCACTTGTATTGTGGCTATTTCCCCAGGTCAAAAAACTCTTTGGTTGTTAAGAGCCCCAAGTAAAATAATTGTTAAAAATACTCTTTGGCATTTAAGCAATTTTATTTGAAGCAATCTTGTCCTTTATGTTTTTTTTTTTTACTAAATTTATTTTAAGTGATAGAATTTTTCTTATTTTAAAAGATTTTAATATTTTTGTTCTTTTTACTTCAATCGGATTAATGAAATAAAATAATAATATCCTTTATAAAATTGAATTACATAAATTGAATTACATAAATCAGTCTATTATAAAATAATGGCTCAAAATAAGAACTTAATTCTCTCTGAATATCAGGCATTGCTTCATATTGGCTTTTCTTTTTCTTTTTAGTGACACATTTTCCAGTAAATAATTTTTACCCACTCATTCCTTCAAGATTTAAGCTCAGTGTCACTAATTCCAATGCTACTTCTGCCATACTTCTTGAGTATTTCAATGAAATTTAGGAGGTACAATTACATGAGCCTGGGATCTCTGTTTCTGGAACTCCAGCTTGTTCATGTAGTCTATCCTCTAGGAAGGATAGGGCAATAGAAATATATGTATATATGTATTTGAATATATATATTCTAAGCCAATATTTTTCCTCCTTTAAGAAATTTCCTTTCTGCCACCAGCTGAAGCTTTTCCTCTTTTAGTTCATCACACTTTCGATATTGCATTCAGTAGAATTTACTACAGGTATCCAAGTGTGGTTTGCTTCTCAATGAAGTAGAGTCTGCAAAGACTCTACACTCGGTGGTAAAGTATTGAATGAAATGAAAGAGCCGCTATGCAGTGAATTTCTAACCACCACGTCGGCACTAGCCACCCTACAGGAGAATCGGTAAAACTCGCTACTCAAGTGGAAAGTTACCATCTCCAGAAAGCCCACAGGTGCAGTTCCACTTCTGTTATCTAGAGTTGGTGTCTGTCCGTGTCAACTAGATGACAGTGAGTTTAGATGATCACTGAACAAAGTGTTAAGTAGTGAGATGAATTAGTGAAGGAATGTTTGACATTTTGGGGTTTTGTGTTGTTGTTCTTATTCTATTAAATATGGAGACACTATCTTTAAAACAAAACAAAACTGAACCAGAATTATGTGTTTCAATTGCATTCTGATGTTTGCTATCTCAACTCACTTGCATGGCGCCCAGGCCATTTCACAGTGACACTGTAAGAGAGGTAGAAAGTCCCCGTTTGTTCCTGAGATGGTCATCGTTCACGGGAGTGGAAACCTCTGTCTTCCTCCTGAGGTACAGCTGGTGGTTTGGGAAAACTGGCCTTGTAATTAGCAGTCCAGCACATTACCTAGGACACCACCAGGACTCCATTACTCTCTACTTAGTCAAAAGGGTCGACTCTATTGACACCATGAGTAGTGTCCGTGTGCCTTTCTCATCAGTGATGCCCATGCTTTTCCCTCAGCTTCCCACTCACAAGTGGCACAGTCTAGGACAAGGGGCGGCAAACTGCAGCTCACAAGCCATATGTGGCTCTTTCAGTATAAATGCTCGGTTCTGAAATACCATTGAAAACATATGAAAGTTATTATTTCAGATCATGGTGATTTCTCTTTCTTTTTCTTTCTTTTTGGAAAAACATACTAAAGGCTCTTGAGGGATTTTAAAGTTGTTAGGAAGGACAGGATTAACTCTTTGCTCTCAAGAGTTTGCCAAATCCTGGTCTAGGATATGCCTTTATTTTGAAAAGGCAAACATAAATTGTATCAGACCCTTTTTAAGAATGCATAACTTCAGAAATCCAGTTTGGTTAGAAAAGGCCTGACTTCAATGCTGTCCTAAAACCTAGTAGTCACCTTGCAAATGTCTTTCAGTTTTGGTCTGGTCAGGTGACATTTCCTCCTGAGTCTAGGAAGGAATTCCTTGGAATCGAGCCTGCAGAAACCACAGTTATTCTCTCTCTCTCTCTCTCTCTCTCTCTCTCTCTCTCTCTCTCTCTCTAGACAAATGGTACAGGCAGAAAAGAATTCTCTAGTAATTATAGAAAGAATTTCCATCTACAGAAGCATTTGTACCATATATTATACATAATATTATAGCACTACACTTGGTATCTTTAATTCCTTTAGAGGCAAAAGCTATTTTAGTGATGAGATAAGTTAGTGTCAGCTTACATTTCCAAAAGTCATATAGCTGGTAAGATGAGAAACCAAGGTACAAACAATTTAGTTCCAATATTACAGCATGCACATAAGCTGACTGTACTGTGTACACCAAGATTGCTTGTGTACGGCAATGATGAACAAGAACTTAATCAGACTGGGATATGACATGGCACAACAGAGGAGCAATGAAAGCAAAACACAAATGCCCAAGTCACCCAGTAAGGAGTAATCAGCACATTACAGAATGGAACAGCCATAAGTCTGTTAACAGGAAGGTCAGTGGTTTAAACCCTCCTACCCAGCCACAGGAGAGAGATGTGGCAGTCTGCTTTCATAAAGATGCACTGCCTAGCTGTCAATTCTGCTCTGTCCTAGAGGATCATTATATGTCAGGATCAACCCAATGACAGTGAGTTTCTTCTGTGTCAGGTCAGCCCAGATGTGGTTTTAAACACCCAAATTCCAACCTACACTTAATTAGCTAATTGAAAGAGAACCTTGATCTCAGCAGGCAGCATTCACATGATCCCAGGAATAGACATTCTTTACATAAGCTCAGATTATTTTTAATTGAACTTTCTAAACTTCATTTTCCTAAGGGGAAACTTCAGTTGATACACTCAAAATTAAAATATTTCAAGAAGAAGTTATACAATAAAATACCTGAAAAGGCCAGAATCCATGTAAGAGAGAAACTGGAGCAACTGAATGCTTGTGTGCTCACATTTAAGAATTGAACATTTCCTTGATGCTGCTCAGAGAGGTAGATTGTTTGGTTTCACATGGACAAGTAGATTTTTTTCTAGGAAGACTCATTCTCAATACTCCTTTTCCCCCAAGAATTGGAAATTTGCAGATGAATGGACCCTACTCCTTATTCTTAAGGGCCTTTAAATGCAAAGGAGAAGAAGATAAATGAAAATTAACTGCAGTCCTATGGAAAAATTTAGAAGCAAGACTGCAGAGAAAGTCTCTTAAATCCACTCACAATTGTTCCAAAGAATGACACATTCCATGAACCTTGAAAGGTCAGTAAGAATTTTTCAGGTGGAAGGACTGTTTCACAGTTGAAAAACAAAAGTTCATGAAAATGGCAGAGGTCCCGGGGTCCTGGCCAAGTTCACTGTATAGCATTTATGATCTTAAAAGCTTGCAGGCAGTTGTCCAAAACACCACAAATGATCTTTCTTTGCCTGAAGCCGCAGAGGCAGAATGGGAATCAAACATCACAGGAGGATCTAGAATGAGACCAATTGACCTCATGAACCAATTGCTGCTTTTGCCTAGAGACCAGACTGGGATGGTGCCTAGTTATCTTTACTAAGCATTTTGATCAAAGATTCTATAGAGGAATTCTGAATAAAATGGAGAAAATAAATAAGGGCTCAAGTAGAAATATAGTGTTTTCATTATGACAATGGCAGTATATATACCAGTTTGCTTGCTATAAATGATGTATGGATTGTTATAGTAGCTGTAAAAGCCCCCAAGAAAGTGATTTTAAAAAAAAATAAATAACTAAATGGGAGAAAATATAGGACGGAATTTCAAATTCTCATGAGTTTGAGTCTTTCTGTAGCCACTAAATTATGAATTCCTGAAATTATGTCCCTAAGACCATCTTAAGCCTCAAATAAAATTTTCAAATCCCCCTAAGTTCTCTTGAAATCAAGTAACAATTTAGCATGACTAGTTATTTTTTAGTCTGCCTTGAGTGTCGTGGTCTTTTAACATCAATATCCATGCGATGACCTGACAACACCAATGCAAAGATAGGACAGAGTTTCGAGGGAACCATGAGCTTAGTCAAGGGGGGACATTCACCAAAATGAATCATTGATCTCAGACTTCTTTCTCTATCTTGTAACATTTCCTACAATACTCAGAATTAAGACTGAGCAAATATGTTTTATGTCAAACAAATCAGTGTGTCTTATCAGCAACGAGCATCTAAAAACTCTTTCTGTATCAGTGTGAAGAGAGCCAGAACCACTCATTGTTTATGCACCAGGCCAATCCCAAATTTTGCATTGAAAAGTACACTGGAGGGGGAGTAGTTTTGCACCCCAAACACCTGTTTCCTCTTCCATACACTCTACCACTGGGTGGTTGACAAAAAGACATGAGCAAAAATGAGTGGGATGTTTCCTTGTGTTCTTTAGAAGTGACTCAATCTTGTCTTTATTGGTGGAGTTTGCCATGGGTATGGCACTCCATTGAGCAGGCAAACACAAGGAGTCTCAGATTGTTGAGATAACAGAAAGAAGGGAAAGGATGCAGACGTTGGTGTGAAGCAGTAGTTTGTTAGGAGCTGTGCAAATACAGTTTAAAGAAACATGATGACATAAGACTCAAATAATGAGAAGGAAAAGGAAAAAATAGCTCAAATAAATTTCTCATAGAGTGATTAAAAGAAGAATGGCATCACTGGTTAAAGAAATACTGATGTTGAAGGAATTCTAATTTCCATTCACCAGGTGGGAATGTGTTTAATGTAGACAAAATGGTGTCTTAAAGAATCTCCCAGAATTCCTGGTAGTTAGAAAGCAATAATTGCTCTATTGATTTTAGAAATACACTTCTTGCCGAAGTGATGAAAGCTAATCTCCTCATTCATATGTTTTAACCTGAAATAACTTTTGGGGTTTTTTTTGGGGGGGGGGTGCATCACTGCCCTCAGGTGGTGGGAGTAGGAGGCCCAGCCTTTGTTCCTGTGGAGCTGGATTTGAACCTCCATCCCAGTGGGCCGCAGTTCTGCACACAACCACTATGCCACCGGGGCTCAGCCCCCTGAAATAACTTTTTAGAGAATTTAAAAATTTGAGTTTAGTGCCATTAAATATGACTTAGAAGAAACCTTATGGAACAAAAGACAATTCTAAAACACAGAGAAGCAGGTTATAAGAAATTACATGTAAAAAAGAAAAGAAATGACGTGTAGCTATAATCCAAAGCAATAGAAGTATTTTGTATTTCGGATGAGTAGCTGACCAAGCAGTTTATTAGAAATTATTTAGGTTAGTCATTCTTTGAGTTCTAGCCAGTTCTGTCTTACACATTTCAGACAGTTTTTGAAACAGCTAAGAAATTAATTTTCCTAGAGAA
Organism: Nesogale talazaci; assembly: GCA_004026705.1. NCBI lineage: Eukaryota > Metazoa > Chordata > Mammalia > Afrosoricida > Tenrecidae > Nesogale > Nesogale talazaci. Next base: position 29,068 of record PVJH01009166.1, on the reverse strand, counting down.
GCACATAATCAGATGGTGGTAATCATCTTGGTCCTTATAGGGATTCAGAGGATTTGTACTGCTTCTTTTATGAACTTCACAGTGAAAAACAGAGACAGAAAATTAATCCACAGTGAGAGATAACACTTGATCCTTCAGTAAAGCCCCCGAGGTCTAATAGTTTGGTTCAGGATCTTATTAGGAAGTAAAATCTTAAGCTGTGCCTCAAACAGGTGAGTCATTCATTTGTCATAGCCCCAAAGCCAAAGCTGCGTTAAGAAAAACCAAATGGGACTTGTGCCCTGTTTTCCCCTGGGAAAACTTCCAAGGTGTCCCTGAATCACAACACAGAACCCAAAGGAGAAAAAGACACTTGGCTGATGTGGTTGTGGAGGTGGGCATTTGAGAGATTCTGGTGATAATTTCAGTGCAGGACATGAAGGGAGGGTGATTTACTGCATTCTCAAGCATGTTGTGATAAATTCTGATATATTCCCAAAGCAGCCTGGGGGTAGAAAAAAAATAACACGAGGCTGGGGATCATAATGGGTTCACTTTTTAATTTGGTCCTGTGCTAAAAAACAAAACTACAAGACCCAATCCACTGTCATATAGTGGATTCTGACTCTTAGTGGATTCTGACTCTATGGGTCCCAGGAAGGAGAACGACCTCATGGTTTCCAAGACAGGCATCCCTATGGAAACAGACTGCCCCATCTTCCTTCCCCAGAGCGGCTGGTGGGTGTGAAGATATGTGATTCGCTGAGGCGTTTCTCAACAACTGGGCCACAGAGCAGCTGTTGCCCTGGAATCGATGTGTGAATCAGAGGCTTAGACTTCTATCTGCATATGAATTATAATGATATTCACTTAAAGTAGATATTACAAGAATTCAATAAAATAACAGGTTTCAAAGTGTACAACCCAGAGCTATGGGAAGAATGATCTTTTATATGGAATTCTTTTGATTCAACACATTTATATTTAAGGATAACTGACTTACAGCCCAGAATGGATAATAGATAAAGTCAAAATGTATTGCCATCAAGTAAATTCTGACTAAGCACTCCTATAGGACAGAGTAGAAATGCCCCTTTGAGTGCTGTAACTCTTCACTGGAGTAGGAAGACTGATCATCTTCTGGGGAGGAGCTGGTAGATTTGAACCACTGACCTTGCAGCTCACAGCTTAACAGATAACCTCTTCCAGGGCTTCTCAGACAATTAATACAAATAATAACATACCCATTCATCAGCTATCTATTGCTGATGTGTTATGGGGGAGGTTCCTTCAAAAAGGAAGAAATAAAAAATTTTTTAAATACTTTTAGTGTTCTCCTATCTTCACTCTCTTGATTTAGGAAACTTGGGATGTCCTCCAATGTTGGTTGAATGCTTTATTTATTACACAAGCTCAGGTATAGATTTTAAAACTTGACATTAATCTACAGCTATACCTTGATAAAACCAGATATGTAAAATACGTATCATCCCAAATCTACTAGTCAGTCACCGCTGCCTAATTAAAAATAAAATCGTCTTGCTGTTCCATGAACACTAGTTGGAGAAAGGCAAACTCGCTGCCATCAAGTTGATTTTGACTCACAGCCACCCCAAGACTGTAAATCTCCACAGAAGCAGAAAGCCTCGTCCTTCTCCCACAAAGCTGTTAGTGTTTCAAACTGCTGCCTGTGCGGGTTAGCAGTCCAACAGTTAACCCACTATGCTGCCAGGGCTCTGTAGGGTAAGGTCAAGTGAGAGACTGTTTTAATATTTGCTTTTATGACTACAGAAAACCAGAAAGGTCATTCAAATGCTAAGTTCTCTGGCCTCAATCAAGGTTGAGAAAAACTGCTCCTGGTCATAATTTTGCCTGTTTCCCCTGGCCTGCTTTATTCATGGGAGAATGCTTGGTCAGGCAGGTATTTCCAGAGTCAAGTGCAAAGATTGTATAAAAATTGAGTTAAGAACTTTACGTTTATATCAGAAAGATTTTTGTATAAGTTAGGGAAGTAAACTCATAAAAGCCATTTTATGTGTATGGTATGTATTTGCTATAGGAGAGGACCCAGATGCCAAAGCCTATATTTCTTCTACCCACTTCTCCACTCCATGTTCTGTTGTTCTCACTAACGAGTCGCTAGAGTTAGCTGCTAGTCAGTTGGTTCCCATGGAACCATAGTCAGTTGGTTCCCATTGCCTGTGTGTCAGGCAGAGCGGTGCCCTGAAGAATGTCCAGTGTTTGAATTTTCAGAAGCAGATTTCCAGGTCTCCCATTTAAGGCACCTCAGAGTGGACTTGAGTCTTCAAACTCTGGTTAGTAGATGAGTGAACTAACCATCTACTCCTCTTAGGGACTGCAAATACTTAACAAATATTTTTTTAATTTATTCGTTTCTGTTTTTTGATTCATAAACTAAATCTTATTATTGAAATTGATTAGGAGGGGAATTCCCCAGGCATTTTATTAAATATGTTTCATTTTGGGTTTTTTCTCGCTTAATTCTTATCTGTACCCTATTAGGTAGGGGTCATGCTTAAGCATTCACATATAATTCCCTATTACCTGCAGTCAAATGCTCTTATGAAAATGTCACCTTGCTTTTCTGTAAAACTCAATAAGCCAATTTGTCAAATCTTCCTTGTTATAGTCTCAATATGCCTAAAAATAACATCAAAATTTGGTAGTAGGCTGTTAGAAGGCGGTTTATTAGCCTTCTCTTTATTCAAATGTTTACTGTATTTTCAAAGAAGTAAAACATCCTGCAATTCTATAGCAGAGAAAGTGCCAGAGTTAAAATCAAGGAACAAATACAACTGCCAGGCAAGCAGCCAGAAACCATGTTCTCCTGCCAAAAAAAAAAAAAAGAATCTATTTTGCTTGGCATATGGCTTGTTAATTGCCAAACAAGTAGGAGCAGCAAGATTAGTGGGTTTCACAAGGTTGAAAAAAACCACCAAAGCCACGAGTACTTATATAATCAAGTTTTAATGGATATCTATAAACTAATATCAACTCTGATTACTCTAAATATGGGAAATATAACAGATATGTTTTCAAATTTTATGGTTTAATGTTTGATATTCTCAAGCATATTATGGTTTGCTTAGAATCATAGGCTCATGGCCACAGCAGAAATTTTAGGGCTTTAAACATTGAGCCTTATCATCTTACAGAAGGAAAATTCACATCTCAGGGAAGTTTTAAAAGAAAATGATTAAAAAAGATCACACCAACATTAGAACTACATCTTGAACCTACATTATCTGTTTGGGCCAAGCTTAAACAATTAGATATTTAGATAGGGAAGTTCTTTGGAAGTCATCTGTGCTTAGCAATTTGCTATCTCAATGAAGCATAGATTGCATTATAACTAAGCCGATATACACAGTCCTTCAACTAAAATAGATATTTCAAGACAAAATAAATGCAGAAAAATTCTGCTGTCCATCTAAGATATTAATTTTCTGATGTCTCTTTTGTTTTCTGTTCTAGAGAGTTTTTAAGCCAACTGGAGGTAAATACCATGGCTCTATTTTCTCACTCAGGAAGTTAATACTTACAATAACTGATTTCAAATTGAAAACCAGAGAATGTCTTGAAGTTAACCCAACACAATTTCTTGTCTTCCATTCATGTACAAAGATACCTCCTGTAACTCTTAATAACAAGTAAGCCAGTTATTAAAATAACAAGTTGGCCTTGATCTATAGAAAATCTTAACTTTGATTTCACTAAATTACTAACTTAAAATTGCAGTTCCAATTGCCAACCAAGTAAAATTCCTCTAGTTTCTAAATGTCACGTCTCACCTATGTTCTCTACCTTCGCTGTTGATGAGCTTGAGGAAGGCTGGCAGGGCATGAAGATGGGGGCAGGGAAGTTATGGAAGAGAAGAATGTGTAAGCAGGAAGACAAAGGAATCCACCAATGATTTTTTTCTCAGATATGTGTAAAACTCAGTAATCTAGAAGTAGATTTTAAAACATTTGTATTTTCCTATATAGACCTCATATAAACTTATAAATTGCTAAGTATATCTCTGGCTTTTCTTTATCTTGATCAGCCTCAAGCAATAGAGAAAATGGAGGAAAGGTGAGGGAGGAAAATTAGAGAGATTACATAAATAGCTCAGGTGAGCAAATGCCATAAAAGTTTTTTAAAGTGAAGAAAGAACTGGTGATAGACTCCTTGTCAAGATGTAATTTTTTTCTTCTGTAGGGGATTCTAGGAGCTCTTGTGGCCCAGTGGCTACTCATTGGGCTGCTAACCACAAGGTGAGGAGTTTGAAACCACCAATCAGTCACTCCTCAGGAGAAAGATGCACCATTCAACGTCTGTGAAGAGTTACAGTCTTGGGGACCCTCAGAAGCGGTTTTGCTCTGTCCTATTGGGTCACTATAAAGCAAATGTACAAATGTGCTTGACACAGTACATGTATGGATTGTGAAAAGAGTTGTACAGGCCCCCAACAAAATCTGTTTTAAAATAAGAAATAAATAGATCAGAATCAACTCAATTGCAGTGAGTTTCTATTGAGTTATAAACTGGACAAAGGAGACTCACATTTGCTGGTGGTACAACCTCTGCCCACCCAGAATTACATTTCTGGTGAAGAAGAAAAGCAAGATTAAGTTAAACTTGACTGTGAAAACTCTAAGAACCCTGGCAGCCCAGTGGCTAACCGGCTCAGCTGTGCACTGAATAGGGACCGTAGTAGCTCCACAGGAGAAGATATGGCAACTCCCGGTGGTAAAGATTGACAGCTTTGGAAACCCCCCCAGGGCAGTTCCACACTATCCTATGGAGTTGCTGAGAGTCAGAATTAACTCAATGATGATTTTTTTGTTTTGGCTTTTAATTATGAAAAATATAGCAAGAGAACATATACAATACAATTGTACAAAAAATGACATGATGGAAGGCCAGGGAAGACTTTGTGGGGTCAGGACTGAGGGGGCAGGGATTTGAAAATCACCTCAGTGCTTGTGGAGAAATAGGAGAAATTATATTATAGAAAGAGGAATTCCAAAAAAAATGCCTTAAGCCACTAACTAGATTTTGACTCTCAGTGATCCTGGGTTTCTGAAACATTAATTTTTATAAGTCAATAACCTCATCTTTCTCTGACAGTAAAACAAGCCATGTATTTAGGGAATAATTCACAAAGAACAGTCTCCAAAATGTGGGGAAATTCACAAAAAAATGTATTCAATGAATTTCAATAAGTATTTGTTGGACACTAAAATAAGTGCGTAGTCTTTCTGTCATTATTTTGGGAAACAAAAAGTGAAAACTTTACATTTTATGGTATTATAGCTCCAGAGAGTAACCTCTGTAAATTGTGTATGTGTAAGAACTATCCTATGCTATTAGCAGGTAATATACTTGGGTGAATCATAACAGAAAAGTTAGATTTATCCTACATTAATAATAGCATATCATAGGAAAGGAAATCGTTTATGGTATAAAAAATACACTGTGATTGTAGAACTGCCTGTAGGCCTGTATATCTTAGATGATAGTTGTATGCAGGTCACACCTGCTTTATGCTAGTGTTTCGTTTTCTTATCCAACTAGGCTCCGGAAATTATAATACTGCTGTATAGCAAGAGATAGCACCATCAAATGTAGTGTCAATTGTTAGCATTTACTAGGAGTTTCCATCTAGCCAGGCATTTTCTCAATGCTTTCCTTAAAGTGTCAATTGTTTTTTGGAATCATTTTATTGTGAACGCTTACAGAGAGCATCACACTCCACAATTGAAATTCAGTCACATCTAGCAGTATTATATAATTGCTACGACAATCTGTTTCAAAATATTTTCTTTCTTCATCAACCCCTTGATCTAAGCTCCCCTTTGTTCCATTCCCCTACAACTCCAATCCCCCAGCAACCCTTATTTGTTTATTTTTTCCATTTGCATTCAACTCTGTTTTTTATGTTCCTAGAGTGGGGTTATACAGTCATCAATCCTGTGAGCACCTGTTCCCTCCTTCCACCCCTGTCTTCCCATAGCCTCAGGGACCCAATACTACTTTTACTGTTTCTGAAGAGTTATATATCTTGATGTTCACGTATTGAAAGATCTTTTTTATACAAATGAACATACATAATTCTTACATGATGAATGGAGTAAAACAAATAAAAACCATAATAGTAAGGGAAGGAAATATTCGAGAACTAGAGGATAGTTATGTGTCATCAGTGCTACATATAGCGTACCCTGAATTTATCATCCTTTCGATGTGACCTTTCTGAGAAGGACTGTCCAATTATCTCACAGGTGGGTTTTAGGTTTCCACTACATACACTCTCCACATAAATTTAGTTGCTTGTTTTACACTTCTGATACCTATTCCTGTTGACACCTCATGTTCACACAGGTTGATATGTTTCTTCCATTTGGAATGTGTTCTTTCCCTGCTAGATGGCCACTTGTTTGACTATAAGATTTTAAGGCCCCAGATTCTATATCTCAGTAGCCGGGCACCATCAGCTTTCTTCACCACCTTTGTGTATGCACACAGTTTGTCTTTAATGATTGTGTTGTGAAGATGAGTATTGTACAATGTGACATTATTAAAGTAACTGTTCTTGAACTTAGATAATATTTAAGTAGCGACCCAAAGTCCATTTGTTTCCTTGCTGTAGTTACATATATAAACAAATGCACCTAAATCTATATGTGTACATATCATTATATCTACACAGATTCCTATATTTTCCCTTTCTTTTCCTTTCCTCTTTTTCTTCTATTTCTTCCTGTCCCACTATCATGTCTACCCATTGTTCACCTCTAAATAATTCTTCTCAGATAGAACTTGATTGATCAACCATGACAATAAAATTTGCACCTTTCTTGCCATCAATATTAGAACCTCTGTTCCCATCCTTATTGACTCATTGCTCACCTCCTTCCTTCCCATTCCCCCAGAGGATTATCTGTCTTGTATAGATAAATACCATCCCCCCCCCCCAAAAAAAAAAAAACCACACATACAATTAGTCCCACGTCTACCAGGGATACTGATGCAGAGCAGATAAACATCTTTCTGTTAAATAGTGAGAAGAATACATTACTCCTCAGGCCAGTCCCCTTGTTGTTCAGGGTTCCATCATCCAGGACCCGTTTACCTGATCACACATACAGTCTTCTGCATTCCTGTCTAAGTGGCACACATCCTAACAGTCCCCATTGCTATTCCTGCAATCAGTAAACTATGCAGTGGTAAACTATGATAGCCAGAGCCCAAATTCCAGAGGAGCCAGTTAATTCTAACTTCACCCCTTTGCTGCTAATCTCCATTTCTACCCCATATATACTGAAAAGGAATTGACAATTCGGCTAGTACCCCCTGGGATTCCTAGAGATACTCTGCTGATTCTAAGGTGCTTAAGATTGGAGACAACAAACAAAGGAACTCAAGAGGAACGGTGGAATTACACTTCAAAAAGTGAAAGGAACATGAGCTGTTGTTAAGATTTGCGTTCCAGCTGAGGAATTCTAAGGAGAGCCTAAAGGTAGCAGTACCCCATTTGGATTGCTTGCTATTTTTGGCATTACATTTAAAATTCTAAATGGCTTAGTTGTGGATGGCTGCAGCTTGCAGTGAATGTCTTCATGCCAAATTCAGATCCTACTTGATTTCTGACCACTAGCCAGTAGGGTAGCAGCTTTGTGCTCAGACAGAATAGACTTGAAAGTAGAGAATAACTCCCTAGTCAAATCTGGGAGAGGCTGTCTTGCCCTCAGGTAACTTGCTTGGGCAAGCCCTTCATGATTTATAAATGTAAATGATCAAAAGATTGGGGTGCTGGCAGCTATGACTTAGGAGCACATGTTTCTGAATCATATAGAGTAGCCACCACATAGTCAGGTAGTCAAAGTACCAGAACAATTTCTGTATGTTTTTAAAATTTGGAAGAACATCATAACAATGGTCTTTCCCTATACTATAGTCCCACCTGAAGCAGTGGTTAACTGATCTATTGGCAAATAATGATTTTGTGGTGATTAGATATTATTTCTATTGTCTACAATTAGCTCTAAGACCATGAATTAATATGGATACCATCTTGGCCTCATGATGATGATCTACCTCATGTGATGCTTTGTCTTTGTCTCATTTAAGATGTAATAAAATTCATTGCCATGAAGTCAACTCTGACTTATAACTAACTTGTAGAACAGGATACAACTTTCCCATTTGTTTTCTGAGACTTTAAGTCTTTATGGGAGTAGGCAGACTCCTTTTTGTCCTGTGGAGCATCTCACATTGTAGATCTTGTGGACAGCAAGCACTTTAGTGCATAGTCCACTATGCCTCCAGGGTTACTTAGGGCTTAATAAAAGGATTTCTATAGGATGCGCTTCATTTTAGGGACATTTTCCCCCTAGAATATATCCAAGCTAGAGATAGGAAAAACAGAGGTCAGTGGTAAGATTTGGTACTATAAGAGGAACAATAGCTGGCAACAGGAAAATAATTCTACAGGTCATCACTGGTAGAAGAAGGAGTAGGGGAGGAGAAGGAGGAGAAATTACTCATTTGATGGTTTATTATGGAATGCTACTAATATTGTGGATCCTATTGACTTTGCAAGTGTCAAGATTGATCCTGTCCAATATACTTCACACACAGCTACCACCTCTGAATATAGATTTCACATACTGTTATGATACTGAAGAGGTTTCAGCAGAAATCCCAGACTCATATAGACCATAAAGAAAGGACTGGCAATCTTACTTCTGAAAAGTAACCAGTAAAAACCATATGGGTCAACATGGTCTTAGGAGGATGGCACCAGACTGAGTCTCATTTTGTCCTGTTGTACAAAGGACATCACAAGTTTGGACCCTCTAGGTTGCCATTAATAACATCAACATGCCTGTCTTTCAAGTTTAATTAAAGGCAAAGGTATTTTGTTCATTTTCAAGTTAAGTTGATTTTCACTCTTTTTGTCTCAGAGAGGCTTTTCCTTCTTTCACTTTTCTAAATTGGCTGCTAGATGCAACTGTCTCTCTCTCAGCAGGATTTTTATTAGACTCAACAACTGCCAATAGTGAATATCCTCTGATGTGTATGTGTAGTACACCTAATATAGAAAGGAGTACCCCTACAAAAAAAGAAAATTGTGCTGGGCAGAGCAGAGCTTTAGTAGCACACATATTTCCCTCTAGATGAGCATCACACAAGTCACTCTGGATTAGTGCCTGTAGTGTCATCACCTGGGAAGGTTCTCTCTGGCCACAGTAAATTCTTCTTGACAACAGTTTCACTTGAACCTCATTTTTTTGTGTGTAATGGCCGATTTAAGAGAACAGCATGTGGCTGTGAAATTTTGGTTCTTGCCCTGGGAAAATGCCACAGAAATTGTTGAGATGTTGAACACAGTTTACAAGGACAGCACCGTGGGGAAAACTCAAGTGTATGAATGGTTTTTCGTTTTAAAAGAGGTGAAATGTTGATTGATGACAAACTTTGTTCTGGATGTCTGTCAACTTCCCAAACAGATGAAAATGCCAACCCGTAATGCATATGTAGTTCACTCTACCAAGTGAGACTCTTAATCAAGTTTTCTAATTAAAGGTTCTGAAAAGAGAATATAACACTATTCCACCAGAAAGACCTTATTTGTGGCAGATGCTATTATACCACTGTGACAATGCTGCTGCTCAGGCAGCCATCTCAGTGCACCAGTTTTTGGCAAAAGTTAGCAGGCTTCTCTTGCTCCACATAGCTTACTCACCTGACCTCACTCTGTGTGACTTCTTTTTGTTCCCACAAATGAAGAGGAAATGAAAGGACAGTGATTTGATGAGGTAAAAGAGGTGAAGGTAGGTGCTGTTATTCATTCAAACCATTAAGATTGAAAAATGTTTCCAATGGAATTGGAGATTTGATAAATGTATTAAGTATAATGGATAGGACTTTGAAGGTGATAAGGTTGTTTTGTTTAAAAAAATGCACATCATTTTTTTAAAAATCCAGGGTTGTTTTTTTTTTTTTTTGGATACTCCCTCGTATGTTGAGCATGGTTCTAGGTGGTGGGAACTGAAGAACAATCTTATCAAAACACTTTCCCCCCAAAACCCAGGGTCAAGATTTTGGGAGGATCAAAAGTAATATTCTACCAAGGAAATTTGAAGAGCCTCAAGTCTGCATAATAAAATTAATGCAGTTTTGATAATGTAGATTTACTGTGTCATCTCTTTAAGAGGGGGGAAAAATAATAACAAGTAAGGAAAGGCTTTAAAAACAAAAACACAGGGTTGAGCCCCGGTGGTGTAAGTGGTTGAGTGTGGAACTGAGGCCTGTGGGCTTGGTGGTTCAAATCCAATGGCAGCTCTCAGGAGCAGCACTAGGTAGTGCCCATGAACACCAGAGGCAGTGATGCCAAAAAATAAATAAATAAAAGACTTTAATAGAAAAGAGCAATAACCTTTGTTCTAGGTCCCTAAAAGTGATAGAGATTATGTAACATATGATATACTGGATGAAAGGGATACCACAGAGTCTAGGATGGTGGGTCTTTATGGTTTTCTTACACTGAACACTCCATCTTCTTCTGTAGACATCTTTATCCTGCTCCAGTCGCCTTTCTTCCACCTTCTGTTACATAGTCAGAACAAAATCTAGGATCTCTAATGGGAATAATTACTGAATTATTTATTGCTGTGTACTGAAAAAGGAGTGCTGGTGGAAGAAGTGTTAAGCATTTGACTGCTGGCAGGTTGGAGGCTTGAATGCACTCAACAGCACCGTAGGAGAAAAAGCCTGATGAACTTCTCCCTTCAACATTCTAGCCTAGACAATCCTAGGGGCCATTCTGCTTTGTCACATGTGGTCACAGTGAGTAGGAATTGACTCATGAGCACCCAGCCACATAGACTATTTCCTATGAGCTGACCGTGGTATAAGTCAACAAAGGTGAATAAATGAGGGCCTTCAAACATTTCATGGAAAAATTCCATTATCATTTTATTTCGTTGTTCACAAATGTTTAACTGCTTTCTTGACTTTTAATTGAATACCACATAATTTAATGATTTGATCATATTTTTAAAAGTTTTGCAATCCTCACCACAATTTTAGAACATTTTATTGTTTCCTGTACCCATTAGCTTTCTATCTCCCCTAACCTCCCCTGCTATAAATGTAAGAAACTATTTCTCATAGTACAGGGAGAGTAGAGAAACAAATCTTAGGAGATTCACCCATGTATAAGAAAGAGCTTTATATAAAGAGTAATTGTGCATTAAGAACATATACCGTCCCAGTCCAGATCGAGTTCATAGGTCCAATATTGGCTCATAGATCTGAGACCAATCCGTAAAGCCCTTTTCAGACTTATGAAACACATACAATGAAGTCAAATGCAGAAAGACCATAAGTTAGTAGATGGGAAGTCTACTGGATCCAGTGACAGTGTAAGCATCTCAGCACTGACAGAGTCTCCACGGGGCTCCTCCAGCTGAGAGCATTAGCATAGCTCCATGTGCCTTGTCAGCTGCAATGTCTCCCAGGGAATGAGTCAGCATCCTGCCCTCAGCAAGCCATTTATCTCCTTAGTCCCTCAAAATTATGTCATCAAGCTGAGACGTGATTAGTGGTGATTGACCTGTACCCCTTCACTCTTAATCCTCTCAGATTGACAACAGATTATATAGCTACTACTTTATCAATCCAGTTATTATCACTATAGTTTCACCTATCCTGCATTTCGTATACAGAAACATAAAGGGGAAAACAGGAGAAAACAACAACAATAACAAAATAAAATAAACATCTCAATAAAGAAGAAATTATACAATATTACAAACTAGAATACATTTAATGATGGATCAAAAAGGAGAACAAATGATAAAGTATTAAATTGTAACCTAATTACACCTGCAACGAATCCCTTTAATATGATTTTGGTCTAGGGCCCATCCTGAAATTGTCGACAGTACACACATTTTAACAGTTATAAACACAAAAAGTGATAGGAAGAGGAGAAAATTCTAAGTACCATGGCAATTGGAAGGAGAAACATATTTTAAAACTTAGTAGAGCTATTCTGTACTTCTTAAAAAACCTTCCAAGACTGCTAAGTGCTTTTGATTAAATTTTTAGTTCTCAATATGTATCTCACTATAACAGGAACACCCCCTACAAGTAAGTAATACATCCAGGAAGTTTAGGTTCTTTAAAAATTAATCTGATAGAAGAGGCACATAGTACTCTAAATTGGTTTTACAGTTTTCCAGTTAGGATCAGATACTTCACAAGATTAATGATTCATTCATGTTTGGGAATCAGTCAATATGGACAAAAGTAAAATATATATTTATGACACAGCATAAAAACATTGAAATTCAGCTTTCTGGCAATATTATGATATACATTTCATTGGATAGAAAACCAATATATGTTGAAAATCCCTTAAGGATAGAAGAGTTCCATCGTTAACATGTTTTTAAATAGTATTTCAGTCGGGTCTCTAATTTGTGCTTGGAATGTAGAAGAAGACTGGAGATGAAGACCACAATTACATAAGCTAGAACCATTAGAGAAATTAAATATAACACACATAAACATAAAGAGTTTATTTTAAATAAATCAGATATCCTGAAGTTGAAGCCACAAATTATGAAATTGTATTTGGTTTTCATACTAACACCAAGACTTCAAGATGGCATTCACAATTGGCTAAACTTCTTTCTGTGGCCATCGATTTTTCTATGCCAACCCACAAATTATGGCAAGTACATGAATGTGCACACATCACTGATGTAATTCGTGGTCGATGGACAGAGCATTGCCGACACTCCAGTCCTACTCAGAAAAACAAAGGTCTTCAGGGCAGATCATTTAAATAAGGTCAAACAATGAAAACTAATGTTTATCTATGTGAGTGAGGTTTGTTACTGATCATGTAATTGGTGGGCCAAGGCATATTTTTAATATATCTGTGCAGGGTAAAAAAAGTATAAAAGACGCCATATAAGTACAGCAAAACTTATTTGAAACAACTTAGCTGGTAGCCTGTCTCCTTGCTTTGACATTTTAAATACACTGTAAAGGGTTTCTAACGATCTCTTTCTAAGGTTGGCTGTCGAGCAATGACAAAGATGTAGAAGCGCAGCGTTAGCAATCCAGCAAATCTGAGATCCATACTTGCCTCTGCTTTCTCTTGGCCATGAATTGAACAAGTCATTTTACCTGACTCCACATTATATAATCCGTAAATGTTATAGGAGGAATAAAACAGCCTGCAGTGTTAAATACATCTCTGAAAATAAAAACAATAACAACAAATCATATACGAAACTGTTTAGGTAGATTGCCTGTTTTCCCATCAGCAGTAATTGTCGGACAGTAAAGGACATCTGTTGAAGCATTCTCATAAGCATTCTCGCGGTCATTGACAGTATTATGGTGCATCATCTGCATTGATGAGACTACAAGCAGCTACTTGAGGGTCAGTTAATTGCCCTTGCTTCTTGGACCTCACTTTTGGCCCTGGCGGACTTTCCCTTGTCTAAGCACCATAGAATTTATGTCTAGGAATGGTTTTCCTTTTACGGTTTACATGCCATGTTAAATACTGCAGTCAGGGCAATAGTAGAAAATGGGCATGCGAGTGACTAGAATAATTTCCCACCTTTTTAGGAAAAACGCATTTGTTCTTATTGAGAGATTCAGCCGAAGCAGCCTCAGAGGCCAGATACCAGAGTAGAAGAGGAATCGTCTCAAAACAAACAAACAAACAAACAAACAAACAAACCCAAATGCATTGGGGCGTTTTAAGATGATTTTCAATGACTTAAGCTTTCAAATTTAAAGAGTATACTAGTAAAAAGGGACAGAATCCCATTAGAATCACAAGCTGTTTGCTGTTTTACCCCTTCTCTCACCACAGCATTACTTTTTTTGGGGGGGAGGGGAGCATCACTGACCTCTGGTAGGAATAGAAGGCTCAGCCTTGCTCCTGGAGAGCTGATGCTGGATTTGAACCACCAAACCAGTGGGCCACAGTCCCGCACTCAACCACTACACCGGGGCTCAGCCCAATGCAGCATTGCTTTTTATGGAAAATAAATACATGTGAAGAATGGAAAGTATACCTCTAGGTCCCACTTTTCAACCCTTTCCCAATCTAGAACCCAGATCCAAATAAGAGAATGCAGATGCAGACTCCTTCTTCACCACAGGAGTGTGCTTCCTCCTAATTAAGAAAATACAACAACAAGATGTAATATAAGTCCACAATGTGATGTCATTTTTACGTCTCGTATAGAGATCAGGGCATTTTCCTTAATGTCAAAATCCGATGAGAAAGCTATTCAATTTTATTAAGCCCTCACTCATGAAGTCATTGTATACAGCACCAGGTTAAAGTCTTAAAGTCATTGAGATAAGAAATTGTGTAAGGTCTACCCCATACTCCTAGGACATCATTATCTCTGGCAGCATCATTCTTACTGCATTCCTTTCAAATTTTTCTTTTAAAACTTACATGTGGTTTCTACTCATTTGTCAACTTCCAAATGCTGACCTTTTGACTCTGCTGGGAATTTCAAATGACTACACCACAAGGAACAGTACAAATATTTGTTTGCATATTTATTAGCTTAAATGATTTGTGGAAACAGGTTCAGTGAATAGTCCAGAGGCTCACACTCACACATTTCAAATATTTTTGATTATTTAACAAATTTTTGTTAATGAATAAGAAGCATCTGGTATTTAAGACTGCACAATTGGGATTACCCAAATCAGTGGTTCCTAAACTTATTTGGCCTACTGCCCCCTTTCCAGAATATTACTTAGCGCCCCCTGGAAATTAATTTTTTTAATTTTAATAGCAATTAAACAGAAAGATATACAGTATGTCAAAATAAATTTGGGGCAAGTCAAATTGTAAAGATCTTTTCATTAAAAAAAGATATTTTCATTCTCATTGTTTAAAAATAAAAACTTGATATCTTTTATAATTAAATATAGTAAGATAGTTTCTAACAGTTTGAACTGTTAATTAATTAATATTTTGATAATTTTTGAAATATTTTTATAAAAAACAAACTAAAATAAATAAAATAAATACTAATGAAATAAAACCTTTTATAAAGCACATATAAATATTACAAAATAAATAAATAATACTCACCAATTATAGTCACACTATTTGTTAGTTAACTTTAACTTGTCACAGTATCACATCAATCTAACTTAGAGTTATATTACACATAATAATTATGGGAAATATCCTGATTCATAGCGTGCTCCAAAATCTGCTGGCAGTACTGCCAGTGGCCAGTACTACTGCTGCCATTCCAGACTTTGGCGTTGCGATCGACTGATCGCACGAGTGGCAGTTGCCCGCAGAAATGCTCCTAGTGCTCACATGTTTTGGAACGGCAATTCAGTGGCGCCACATGAACAGTAGCGGTGCACGATTGTACAGACCTCAATGCAAGAGAGAGAGTATGCGGGAACCGAGCCAACGTCCAGTACGTTGTTCAAGGAAAAGTTATGCATTGTGAGTGGAATACATAAATCGATATTTCTAAATCTTCTTTCTTTTATCTCACCACCCCCATACAGTTATTCATTGCCCCCAAATGCACCTATGGCCACCCCCCCTGGATTGCCGCAGTGCTCACCTGGGGGTGGTGGCGCCCACTTGGGAATCACAGACCCAAATCAAACTAAAAAGTATCAGTGCCCAGTGCCCATGAAATAATACCCACACTTTTGTTTTGCTTTACAGGTTCATCCACGATGACACCGAGTCTTCTGGGCATACTGCTGCCTGCCCTTGGCATCCTTGTCTACTTGGAATTCTGAATGTGGTGTGATGGCTGCCATTCCCAAGCCAGCTCCGTGGACACCCATCATCCCTGTGAGGACGACAATTCCTTCCAATTCCTGCAGCTCCATCTTAGCCAAATCAGTTATACTTCAACAAACTATCCAGCTGATTTACAACACATGTTTTGACTGAGGCATTCGGGAACCCCTTCATCCAAAAAAATGGACTTCTCTTTAAATGGATAAGAAATGATTTTTAACTCGTTCCAATATGCCTTATAAACCACTTAACCTGATTCTGTGACAGTTGCATGATTTAATCCAATGGGACAAGTTACAGTGTTCAATTCAATACTATAGGCTATAGTGTGAAAATAAAATCACCATACAAAGGTGCTTCAAATTTAATAACAAGTTGTGAAACATAATAGAGGTTGAAATGTCGATTGTATGTGGTAAATGTCAGAGTGCTTCAGTCTCTTGTTCTATCCTGTTTTGGGTCCTACATATTGTTGAATGGCCCCTCTCATTCATGACATTTTGAGTTGTCTTAAAACCAAACTAAACCAAAAACAAAAAAAATGAGTATCCCTAAGACAGTTTGAGGTAAATCCTAATACCAAATCATTTTACTGGATGAGTTGGAAAATTTTTAATATTGAGAGCCAAATTCTAGATTTATTATCAGTATTCTTATTTTCAAGTAAACAATTTTTAATAGTTGATTTTTCATAGACAGTAAAACATTTCAATTCTCTAACAAATCATATAGAATATTCTTTTTTACTTTGCAGTCTACTGTGAAGGTATTTTGTGTTTTTTATCATCACATTGTATTGCTTATTTTCATTCATCTGTAAATGAATTCTGAAAAGTAGAGTGCTTCCATGATCTTTCGTTATACAGCTGTGTCTGTCTTTACACAGCTAGGAATTGATGAAAGTTAAGTAAGTATCAGAATGACTCACAGTTGACCCTTGAGCAACACAGATTTGAACTGTATGGATTCACTTGTACACAGACTTTTTCAATAAATATATTGGTTTGCTTTTTTTTTCAAATTTGAACAAAGGTCAGAGACAAATTGGGTAACCTAGAAAAATGAGGAAGAAAAAACAAAGTTAGGTACATAATGAGTGCAAAAAATACATGTAGCTATTAGTCCCTTTTATTATTGACCCCCATAAAATATACACAAACTATTCTTAAAAAGTTAAATTTTATCAAAACTTACACACAAACACCTGCAGATCGTACATTCCACAATTCATAATCAAGAGAAATGTAAACAAATGTAAAGATGCAGCATTGAATAAGTACTGCATAAAATTAACTCGTATATACTGTGTCACTGTAAAAATCGTGTTGCTGTTTTGGTGAGCTCAGGTGTTGCAAGTACCTGCTTAAAATGGCTGTGACACTCGCCATCTCCACTTGAGCAGTCCATGGCTCTGCTATATTGTGTATCGCAGTTAAAAAATGGTCTCGAGTTTCTTGCATATGCTTCATTGTGTTTAGTGCACTACCGTAACTCTTGAGTGACACTCTGAGACCCGTAAGAAGTGCCCCTCGTCATGACACACATGCTCCCACGATCCAGAGGCAGTCAGGACATGATAAGCAAAAGTGGAATTGTGTGATAATGTACCATAGATTAGGGTCTGCCACTGGACTTGTCTGCCATTTCAAGATCAATGAGTCCATGGACTGGGTCATCATGAGAAAAGAAAAGAAAATCGGGGAGGCTGTAATGGTTTATGGCAGCAGGTGCGAAAACCTTTGCACGTTTTGCAAAATATCTTTTTTTAAATCTTATATTGAATTGCCATTTTTGTGTGTGTACAATGTAAGACACATAAGTTTCAAAATATGTGTAAATTGATTGTTTATGTCACCAATCATGCTTATGGTCAACAGCGAGGTTTTGGAATTTAAGTCCTTGGGGAGTCAAAACTTTTATGTGGATTTTCAACTGCCCCAGAGAGTTGATGTCCCTAACCTTCTTGTTCAAAGGTCAACTGAAATAATATTACAATATATTTGTTTTTGTGCTTAATTCCTAAGCAAAATGTTTTGTTTTTAATTAAAGGTGTAGCATCAAGAGAACATCTGTAGGTTGGAAAGCTACAGTATTCATATATATATATATGAATATATATATACACACACATTATAGTTTGGTCTTAAACTCATTTTCCTTTTCAATGTAATATTGAAAACTGGCTATGAATACCAAATCAATATGTTGCTAATGGTACTTTAAAGAGTATGCAAAACTAAAGGTATGTGAAACTCAAAGGCCAAGGGAGACAATTCATCAGGAAGAGGCTATCTCCCAAGTATTTGTGCTTTGGGTTTTTATAGATTGTGAAAAGGAAGACACACATTACTTCATTCTCCATGGTGTGCACGGAAATGCATTTGAGTGTGGATATGAAAGAAATTGAGTAATAAAGGATTAGCTGGCTTGTGAAATAGTGCAATGATCCTTCAAGAGGTATATTCCTATTTTATTAGCACAACCTTGCTAGCTAATTAAAGATAGAGTTTATCTTTTTAGAAAGGATACCTTATAGGTTCATAAAAAAAGAGAGAAATATTTACAGGAAGCAAAATAGATCTATTACTACTTTACCCCCTTTCTTTAATTTGTATAATTTTGTACTATATATCTATGTGTAAATGTTTAGAGCTTTCATTATAAAAATACCAATAAATACTCCATTAGTTTACATTTAACTCTTTGTTACAAGATGAAATTTTTTTAAATAAATGAAATGATTTTCAAGTGGAAACTATGTCAGCAGTCTTATGATCATGATCAGAGTTCATAAGATATTTAATTATTTGGAAAAGAAGCAAAAGGTATTCACACTTAGGGAAATGAATATTCTGTAAGATTTCTGTACAAATGTTTGTGCTTTCATTGTTACACTTTGAGATTTTTTTTCAAATGTGACCCATGTTGGGCATTTTTATATAATCAACAAGTAATTTTTCCCAAAAATGCATGCTTGCCTTTTATTTTCTAATATATGGTAATAAAGAGCAAAACTGGTTAGATTTTGCATGATATGGTTCTGAAAGATAAGAAAGTAGACTCAGAAGGTTGTTTAATTTTAAATTTTTGGCAAAGATAAAGTAGATTAAAATCACTCATAAATTGATCACTTGAGCCTTTCGTTTCCTCCTACAATTGTTCAAATTTGAGTGGGACCATCAGTTTTAAAGTGTAGTCAAACTAATGTACCATCTGCTTTAAGACACAAAATTCTTAATTAAATTTTATATAGCGATAGAGACAACTGTTTCTTTGTATTTCAAGAATGGTGATAGTAGTTTTATTTAATACTGATGAATATTGAATTCATTTTTTTAGTTATTTTTTATCTTTTTTTCCAATGGGGTAGTATAGGACTGTGCTTTGTCCTTTTTATGAATGAAAACAAATTATAATGAAATAAATGTATTACTGTTACCCAAGGAATAGCAACTGTTATTTCATTTTATCTGATTTTAAAGTTCAATTTAGAAGGTTGACAGTGTAAGTTGAATACTGAATAAATATTACTTGTTACGTAACAGTTAAATGTGTCCTAGTGTAAGAATGTGCATGCTGTTAAAATACAAGTGAAGAGATTTACTGAAGGTTCAAAAGCTGTTCAAATGAGGGATAATACATAGTGTGTAAATTTAAGCCTCGACGCAGCAGGAGTTGAAAGTGAGCACACACACAGATATCAGATCTCAAGTATAATTTAAAAACATTTCTTAAATCATAAACGGGGAAAGACAAGACAAAGACACATTAAATCGGATGAGGGAAGTCATTTGTATGAGATTGTAATGGGTTTGGAGATGATGTCCAAGATTTTTGGAGACTTAAAAGACATATAGGACAAAGGAAACTGTCATAAAAATATGATTTCTGGCAGTTCAATACATCACAGTTACAGGGGAACTGTAGAAGCAGTAATGAGACCATGATTGGCACCTTTAAATTACAATGTTAGAAGAGTTTACAAGATTGACTCAGTGCATTCAGACCAAGGGAATTAAGATGTGACTCATGACCACGTGATCCCAGAACCCCAATTTTCACACATGGCACACCCTGGCAAGTCCTTAAGGGCTATGCCAATTCTCCCTGGACCAGCTCGTGCAGAGACAACAATACACTCTTGAATGTACACTGCCCAAAGGCAAATCTATACACACTGCTGGTGACTGATCAGAAAGAATTCAAAGGAAGTTGAATGTATGTGGAGATTCATAAATTTAGGTCTTCCACTGAATGTTTTGTAGGCAACCCATTGTCTAGAAAAACAAAACCAGTGAAATTCATATATGTATAATAAAGAATTTTATCAAATCATCTTACATCAAGAGGCCCTTTGAGTCCTCTTCAGAGTCACATAGCTACAGGTACATGATGCAGAAAGGTGAAGCAGAATGCAGGGAGGTCACAGGCTAATGGGTGCAGAGTTGAGTGGGTCAAAGGCCGGTGGAAACATGGCAGAGTGCCAACAGCTCTCACTGTCAAGCAGCCAATTTGAGGGCTGCCCCTGGAGGTAGGCATATAGCCCCAGCAAGCAAGAGATTGAGGGGGCAGAGAGAGGTTGTCAGTTGAGGGGGAGGGAGAGGGGGGAAACACCCCCATGTCTTTATTATTTAAAAAAAACCACACCTCCTAGGAATCAGGCTGGACTCCACTTTTACACAAGTGCAAGTTTTCTATAGAGATCACCTGGAGAAATTGAAAAATATTTTTTAATGGATTCTCTAGGTCCCTATGGAGACTTGTCAAATAAGAATCTGGAGACGGAATCACAGTAATATTTTTCTAGAATTTTCATAAAATCTTTAGATAGTGATTACGATCAAAGATCGTGATTATGAAATTGAATAAGTGATATTTTTAGCTAAATCTCCACATGAAGGGCTTCAAAAAGTTCATGAAAAAGTGGAATTAAAAAATAATGGAATGGTTTCGAAACCCCATCTTATTTTTAAATTATAATTGCTGCTACCTGCCATCTCACCACCCCAGGTCACACAGTAGAACTGTTCAGTGGGGATTCCTCAGTGGTAACTTTATGGGAGACAACTCATCTTTCTGTCAAGGAACACCTGTACAGATAGAAATTACCACCCTTTTGGTTAACAGCTAAGAGCTTGACACTGTACTACCAGTATTCCTTGTTTCGGTATCAGCTACAACTAATTTAGATATATCTTAAGGGAAGATTACTTGACTAAATTACTGATTTACCTATAACAGTGCTTATCTTTTAGAATATCAAAATGCTATATGATATTT
This sequence comes from Nesogale talazaci, assembly GCA_004026705.1. Lineage (NCBI taxonomy): Eukaryota > Metazoa > Chordata > Mammalia > Afrosoricida > Tenrecidae > Nesogale > Nesogale talazaci. The sequence continues at coordinate 7,965 of PVJH01009166.1, read as the reverse complement.
GCTTACAAAAAATATTCCCTAGTATGTTTGCCTATCAAATGATAGAAATGGACTAAAATGTGCTCCAGAAGATGTATTTTGAGAGGAATGCAAATTTCTTTTATTTTTTTCAGGTTTCTTGCAGTGGATTAAATTTTAATTCTTAAATATCTGAGTCTATACTCTTGTGAAGGTTGCTAACAAGATTGATGAAAGACAACTCCTTCTTTCCACGTGTTTTTTAAGAGCAGACATGGTGCTCTGGAGTGCGTTGATGTTAAAATTAGTCCATGTTGTTGCCAGGTGCCATGGAGGTGGTCCCGACTCGTAGTGACCCTCTGCACAACAGAAGGAAACACTGCCTGGTCCTGTACCTTCTTCACAATAGTTCTTCTCCCTGCGCCCACTGATGCCGTCTCTGTGGCCATCCATTTTTGGAGACCCCTCCTCTTTGTCACTTTACCAAACATGATGTCCTCCTCCAGAAACCGGTATCTCCAATATATGTGACAACATATGTGACACAACTTCTATCCTCCTCAGTTCTAAGGAGCATTCTGGCCTCGCAGTTTCCAAGACACATTTGTTTTTCATGTGGCAGCCTGTGGCACCTTCAGTATTCTTCATCAACACTGGACTACATACGCATTGATTCTTTGTAGGTCTTCTTTTGTAATGTCTAACTGTCACATGCATATGAGGCAAGTGAAAAGACCACGGTTAGGGCCAGGTTCATTTTAGTCCTCAAAGTAACATGCTTGCTTTTCAAAACTTGAAAGAGGTCTTGTGTGCTGCATGTGGTTGAAGATTCAAATTATCTTTATAAAAATTTATATACCCATTCTTGAATCCGATCTGGGCATTAAGTGTTGTGGGTTAGGAGGGAGGAAAAAGAGGGGGTGAGTGGGTAGGGGGCATGAATTTTACCTTTGTCTCAAAGTTTCTGAAAGTAGGCCTTGGAATTCCTTAGCAATCTGTGAAGATAGGTTTATTGTGCCAACCTGGCCAATAAGAACATGTGGGATTAATTAGGTCGCAGTTTGATTAGAGGGCAAAGAGATGAATGGCTCATTGAGCCCTGCCTCTCTCTTTCTTGCTTTCTGGTGAACAGACCAGTGCAGCTCTCTTAGCTGGTTCTCTGCCTCAATTTGTGAACTTCACTACCCGTGGAACACCCGAACCATGGATCATGTCACTAGAGTTTGAGGTTCCTTCCTGCTTTGCCAAACTGCTGGTGTATACATAGTTTGAGCTGGGGACTATCAGAACCTGTCATCTGTCTGACCATTGGTGACCTACCCTGCTGTTTGATGCCTGTGGCCAAACTACCTGCATTGCTCTCTGGAAGACTTAGCTGTCTACTTCCTTGACCTTGGACCCAGCAGCCATCGTGAGTTGAAGTACTTCCAATACATTAACTGTTTCAAGGGAGTGACTTGAACTGAGCTCTCTGAACTGCTGTGTGGACTAATAAGGTGTTATATTTCATATATATATATATTTGTATATTTATTTCATATATATGTGTATATTTATTTCATATATATATATATATATATACACACACAAAAGTATCCCTGCTTTGTTTTGCTAGTGGACCCTACAGAAACAAGATCATAAATTTGGACTTCTCAAATTGGCTCTCCAACCTAATTAGGCTTAAAAGCACTGATAATTCTATCTCTGCCCCTAAAGGTATTGATTAGTCTGCCACTCTTACTAGAGTGAGTGGTGTTATCTATCGTGTGAAGAAGAAAAGCTAGTATCCACAGTTTCAGCACCAGTAAATGAAGTGCTGGTGAGAGGAGAGTCTCTGGTGATCATGTGCTTGATATTTTCCATCAGTTTTGTCAGGATGACAAACATAAGGAAGCTGGCTGGCTTATCCTCCTTACAATAGAAAAAGTGATCAAGGAAAGGGATAGTCTCAGAAGCATGTCTCAAGTGCTTCCGCATGTGCTAAAAAGGTGAGTCTTCTCTCCTCTATTATTGGAGCTGACATTGATTAAAAAAACCAAATCTGAATCGAATCGCATCATAAGAGTAGCTAAATGGTGACGTTAGCGGAATTGCAAGTCTAGAACAGTGCCTGATATGAAAGTCAGGGCATTAATGAGAAAGAATTGGGGTGCTGAAACATGGCATGGAAATATTTGGACTAATGATCCAGAAGAGCCTCGAGACATGATTGAGCCACCCCACCTGAGGGGATTAATTCACTATCAGTAAAACAACCTGAGCAGATTAACCAAACTGTTGAAGTTGAAATGCCAGGTGGGGCTGCATTTGTAGCATGGCTAGTGGGAGATGCCTTACAAGATAATGCTTAGAGACCCCGAGAAACACCCACACCACCCTACCCATAATTTCCTCTAGACCTGTAACTAGAATTAAGTCTCAGACTAATTTCTTAAGGTGAGGTTCAGATAATGACTCAGGAAGAGGTGTGCCATACTCAGAAAGATCTGCTTGAGTTTTCTAATACATACAAGCAAAATCATGGAGAGTCTCTCTGGGAATGGTTACTAAGGGTATGGGATACTAGTGCAAGGAATGTAATATTAGACCAGTCTGAGTTTCTTGATAGGGGGCCCCTAAGCACAGATTCTTCCTTCAATGGCTCAGCAAGAGAGTAATTACGTAGTTGGTTGGTTCATGGGCTGAACCATGAACCAACATGGACTGAAACATGGATTGCCTAGAGTAGAACAACTTAGGTGTGATAGGTAGGCTTGTTGTGCCAACATGGTCAAAGAAGATAGGTAGGTTTGTTGTGACAACATGGCCAAGGACATAAGGTCAATTGAAGGGTGGAGCTATAAATAGCTCAGCAAAGCCCTGCCCTTGCTCTCTTGCTCTTGTATCTTTAGACCAGCTGGCTGCCTTGTTTGTCCTGTGCTGTGATCTCCAAGCTGCACAACCATGGGACACCTAATTGGTGGACTGTTTTACTGTGAGTTGAGGTTCCTTGAAGCCCTGCTTCACCACGCTCCTGGAATATACCTCTCTTGAACTGGGGACTGTTGGACTCTGTCATCTGGCTGACTGTTGGTGAACTGCTTTGCTGTTTTCTGCTTTTGGCAGGATAACCTGAATTGCTCTACAGAGGACTGCTCTGTACAGAGGCCCTCAAGACTCGAAGGAATGCCAGTATGCTAGCTGTCTCATGCAAGTGAGTTGCACCGAGCTATTTACTGCTTTATAGAGTAGGTAACTGTTTATTTTTTATGTTAGATATCCTTCCATCTATATAAATGTAGAGTGTGCATTATTAGTGTCCTGGTTTTGTTTCTCTAGAGAATCCTGTCTAACAAATGAGGTATCTGACCTAACTTGGTAAACTATAGAAGAAGGCATCCCAAAAGCTTGGGGAAATTGGTATGTTGGAATGGATCTATAAGGATAATTTCATAGGCCCCAAAAGGGAGTGCCCCTTTCACCACAACCATAAGGAACAAATTTGGAAAGTTAGCTGCAGCATCTCTAAAGACTCCTGGGATTGCTATTTTATGTACACCAGAATTAACAGTGGGAGCTTCCCTAAGTGAACTCCAACATTTGCCTCTAATGGGGCTGATTAGGCTCATTGGTGCTAGAGGGCAGGTGTCAGCACTGAAGCAATAGAGACGAGATGGAAGTGACTATGGAAATAGACAGCCAGGTTGCCGTAGTAATCCAATTAGCCTATCTCATGAATTAGGACATTGGCTTCTTATCCAATGTGTCCCTAGGATTGAAATACATGCGCAACCTACTACATATTTATGTGATCTATGCAAGCGGAAGAATGCTCGATCAGGTGAGCAGCAGAATAAAGAGTCATGTTCACTCACTCAATTCCCAGACCTAAGCCAGTTTGTAGACCCAATGTGTTTCAAAGACCCACCACTTAGAGTGGGTCATATGAAGGTCAAGTTATCAATGGAATTTTAGCTCACGCACATCTCACCATGGGTCCAGTGGGTCCCCAAACCCAACCTGTTATTAATTCCTCAGATCCAGAATGCATCATTGGAATAGATACACATAATAACTTGCAAAATCTCCATAATGGATCCCTAAAATATGGAATAAGGGTTATCATGGTAGGAAAGACCTAGTGGACACCATTAGAATTGCCAATGTCTAGTAAAATAGTAAACCAAAAGCAATACCACATTCCTGGAGGAATTGCAGAGATTAGTGCCACCATCAAAGACATGAAGGATTCAGGAGTGGTGATTTCTTTTACATCCCCATTTAACTCACCTATTTGGCCTGCTAAAAATAAGATGTATCCTGGAGAATGACAGTGAATCAGCTATAACTTAACGAGGTGGTGACTCCGATTGCAGCTGCCATTCCAAATGTGATTTCATTGCTTGAGCAAATTAATACTTCTGCTGGTTCTTGGTATGCAACTATTGATCTGTCCAATGCCGCCTTCTTAATAACAGTTTCAAAGACTCACCAGAAGCCATTTATATTCAGTTGGCAGGGGCAACAATACATTTTCATGACTCTCCCCCAGTAATATATTAACGCTTTTACCCTGTGCCATAATTTATTCAAAGGACCCATGATTGTCTGTCTCTTCAGCGAAATGTCACACTAATCGTTTATATTGATGACTTTATGCTGGCTGGACACCCTAAGGAGGATGTATCAAAGATTCTAGATTCATTGGTGTGACATCTGCATGCCAGAGGCTGGGAAATTAACCAATGAACATTCAGGCACCTCCCACCTCAGTGAAAGTTCTAGGGGTCCAGTGGCATGGGGGAAAGGGGCATGATGAGGTAATCTGAATAAAGTGAAGAGTAAGCTACTGCATCTGGCCTCCCCAACAACTAAACAGAAGGCATGATGCCTAGTGGGCCTCTTCAGATTTTAGAGGCAACATTTGGATGTTCTATTTTGGCCTATTTATCAAGTGACACAATTTTGAATGGGTCCCAGAACAAGAAAAGGGTCTACAACCAGTTCAGGCTGCTATCCAATTGACCCATTGGTGCTAGAGGTGTCAGTTGTCAATAGAGATGCAGTGTGAAGTCTTTGGCAGGTCCTTATTGGTGAATCACAGTTTAGACAAGTGGAATTTTGAAGTAAAGTCCTGCCATCCTCTGCCAACTACTACTCCTCTTTTGAAAAACAACTGTTGTCCTATTACTGGGCCTTGGTGGAGACTGAAGGCCTCACGATTGGCCACTGAGTCACCATAAGGCCAGAACTACCAGTCATGAACTGGTTATTGTCTGATCCACAGAGTCATAAAGTTGGGCATCTCCAACAACACTCCATTGTTAAATGGAAGTGGGATATCTGAGATTGACCCAAAGCAGGACCTGAAGGTTCAAATAAGCTGCATGAAGAAGTGGCCCAATGTCCACAGTCTCCACTCCTGTCACAGTATCTTCTTTCTCCCACTCTGCATCTATGGCCTCCTGGGGAGTTCCTTATGATAACATAAAAGTTGCTTGGTTTATGGATGATTCTGCACAATAGATAGGTGCCACTTGTAAGTGGACACCAACAGCACTATAGTCCTTTTCTGGGATCTCCCTAAAGGACAATGATGAAGGGAAATTCTCCCAATGGGCAGAACTTTGATCAGTACACCTGGTTGTTCAGTTTGCCTGAAAAGAGAAATGGCCAGATGTGCGAGTGTATATTGACCCATAGGCTGTAATTAATGGCATGGCTGAATGGTCAGGGAATTGGAAAGAACATGATTGGAAAATTTGTGGGATAGAGGTATGTGGATAGACCTCTCTGAATGAGCCAAGAAAGTAAATATAATCCTATCTCATGTGATCACTTACCAAAGCATTGCCTCTGAAGAGGAGGACTTTAACTATCAAGTGGATAAGATAGCACACAATGTGGTGACTAGTCCTCCTCTTTCCTCCATCACTCCTGCCATTGCCCAATGGAAACATGAACAAAGTGGAGATTGTGGCAGGGGTGGAGATTATGCATGGGCCAGCAGCATGAACTTGCCCCCACCAAGCCTGATTTGGCCACTGACCCTGCTGAGTGCCCCATTTATCAGTAGCAGAAGTCAACTTTGAGCCCAAGATACAGGTCTATTCCTCATGGAGATCAAGTGGCAACCTCGTGGCAAGTTGATTACATAGGATCACTTTCCTCATGGAAGGGACAGCAGCAGCATTTTGTTCTTACTGGAATAGAAACATACTCTGGATATGGATTTGCCTTCCCTGCATGCAATGCTTCTGCCAAAACTACTATTCTTGAACTGAAAAAAGTCCTTATCCACAAACATGGCATCCCACACAATATTTCTTCAGAACTCATTTTACAGCAAATGGCGTGTAGCAATTGGTTCATGTCCATGGACGTATAATGTTTCTCATCATTCTGAAGTAGCTGGCTTGATAGAACAATGGAATGGGCTCCTAATGACACAATGATGGTGCCAAATACATGTCAACAACTTGCAGGGCTAAGACAATGTTTTCCAGAAAGCTGTACATACTCTAACCCAGCAGCCAATATATGGCTGTGTCTCCAATAGCTGGGATTCATGGGTCCAGAGACCAAGGGATGGAAGCTGGCAAGGCACCACTCACTATTATTCCTAGTGACCCACTTGCAGCATTTTTGCTTCCTGTTCCAGCAACCCTATGAGCTTCAGACCTGGACCTTTTGGTCCTGAAGGAAGGAACTCTCCCACCTGGAAATACACCATGGATTCCACTGAACTGACAGCTGAGAATGTCCCTTGGTCACTGAACTTCTCATGCTTTTGGATCAACTGCTCAGGAAGGGTGTTGTTGTGCTGCATGGTGTGATTGATCCTGATTTCCAAGGAGAAATTGGACTGGTGGAACATAATGAAAGTAAAAAAGAATATGTCTGGAATCCAGGAGATCGTGTAGGTCAACTCTTAGTTGATACCATGCCCTGTGACTAAAGTAAATGATAAATTACAGCAACCCAAACCTGACAGGATCTCTAATGACTGAGACAGGATCCCTAATGAAAGAGACCCCTCAGGAGTGAAGATCTGGGTTACCCCACCAGGCAAAGAACCACAGTCAGTTGAGGTGCTTGCCTAGGGCAAAGGTAATACAAAATGGGTAGTAGAAGATGGTAGTTTTACCTATCAGTTGTGGCCATGTGATTGATTATAGAAGGAAGATTTGTGATTGTCAAGTTATTTTCTTTATATTTTCTTTCTTTATTTGCTTATTGAATATCTTTCTTTCTTTCTTTCTTTGGGGGGGGGGGGGGCATCACTGCCTCTAGTGGTTTTGGGTGCTACCCAGTGCCGCTCCTGAGAGCCACCGCTGCATTTGAACTGCCAAGCCCACGGGCTGCAGTCCCGCACTCAACCACTTACGCCACTGAGGCTCAGCTCAAATATCTTTCTTTTTTACAGATACAATTAGATTCAGTGTGTTTTCATTTATATGTGTGATAGATGTTTGATGTTAACCATACGTGTGATATCATTAATATATGGAAGTTATATTATGGCTAAAGAATTGTGCACAGGTGCCAAGTTGGCAAGGGGTGGACTGTGATAGATTTATTGTGCCAGCTGGCCAGTAAGAATATGTGGAATTAATAAAATTGCAGTTTGATTAGAAGGCAAAGAGATAAATGTCTCAGTGTGCCCCACCTCTTGCTTTCTGGTGATTAGACAAATGTGCAACTGCCTTAGTTAGTTCTCTGCCTCAACTTGTGAACTGCACTACCTGTGGGACACCCATCCTCTGGACTATGTTGCTAGACCTTGAGGCTCCTTTGAGACCTGCTTCACCACATTGCTGGTATATACATCACTTAAGCAAGGGTCATATGACTGACTGTTGGTGACCTGCCCTGCTATCTGCTTCCTGTGGCCAGACTGCCTGCTTTGCTCTATCTGTCTGCTTCCTTGACCTTGGACACACAAGCCCTCATGAGATGAATAATTTCCAGTATAATAACTGTTGCATGGAAGTGAGTTGAACCCAGTCCTCTGTACTGCTGTGTGGA